>VXAB01005254.1:0-140578 GCA_013399175.1 Odontophorus gujanensis
CAAAATAAAACAAAATAAAACAAGGTAAAAGAAGTAGCTCTTTCAGGAAATTTCAAAGTTTCATAGTAGTTTTTTGCACTTGCAAAGCATGTTTTTGAAAAATATACTTGAGTTGAATTCATTATTGTTCATCTTTTTTTTTTTTTTTCCATATAAATCTTATAATTTCTCCTAGAAAAATAAAAAAAAAATTACCGTCAAGGAAGATGTACCATTGTACATTGGTATATGTATCATGGTACAGTTTTGTCTGTTGTTTTTATTACCAGCAGGTGACATCACTAAACCTTATCTAGTCACTATGTTAGAGATAGTTCAATATGGTTTTCCTGCTTTAAACTTTTTCCAAAGCTGAAAGTTTTAAGAAGGGAGAATGGGTAAAGGGAAGAGCAAAAACATTTGAATTCCCAGGCAGCCCTCTCTTATTACATTATCATTATGCAAGAAGAAGCAGATGAAAGAAACATGAGACAGAATATGGGAAAATAAACATTTTTTTTCCAACATGCAGAGTAGACTGCAGCATTTGAAGCCAAATTGAGTGCCTTTCTTCTTCTTTATTTCCACTTTGCCTTAGTGAATATCTCCAACCAAAATCAGAAGAGGCTGACTTTTGTCACCAAGTTATGGTAGAGGTAGTCTGCTGCAGATTATGGTGCATGGCTTTTTAGGTCTGAAGTGTGCTCAATATCCACTCCTGGAGCTGCAAGGTCTGGACAGGATGGCACCAGGTTGGCCACCCCAGAAATATTCATCGCTTCAGTGAAGAAATGGCTGGAGTCTATAGAATGGAGAGAAGGCCTAGCTAAGGTTAAGCACAGTGTTCATGCCAAACCAAGTTATCTTTGTTTGAAGACAAAGGCTTAATTTGGATCATACCAAAATTTGCTATCTAAACTTTTCATTAAAGTAATGTGAAAGAAAAAGCAAGATTCATTCTTCTATTGTTTGTAAGATCACAGCTCTATTTTTCTGCTAAAAATGCAGCATATCAGTTTATTCATTTATTTCACTAGTTTGATTAGTGAAAGATATTTAAGATATTTAAAGGTATTTGCTATGCAAAATTTCATCTAGTTCAAATGTCCTTTTCCATTCAAAATGAATACAAAAACTAAATGCTAGTTTTTGTCTTCTCTGAAAAGGAAATTCTGAAGGGAATAAAAGGCTTTTTGACTGCACTGGAAATGTCATTTTGATGCTGGAGCAAAAGACACACCTTAACACATGAACAGTGTAAAAGCACATTATAAACTTGAAACAAAACATGTCAGTGCTATTGAGATGAGAAAACAATAAAAAAAAAAGTGATTCATTTCAATGCCTCTCTTTCAAAGTATGTGTCATTGAGTCCACATGCTGCTATGGCATTTTTCAGATTTGACAAGTAAATATCTTCCAGTGCAATCCACTCACCAAATGTTTTTGACCAGTTCCAATTTTCATTCTTTTACAACTGAAAGCCAGTGTTGGTGCCATTATACTAAATGTGAACATTATCAGCAAAATGTTAGATTCAGAAAGGGCTGAGGGACCAAATCCGCTGTCCAAAATGCAGTCCTTGGTCATTTAATTCTACAAAAGCAAGGCATATTCAAGGCTCTCACAACACTGAGTTGGAGGCTGACCTGAATCCTTGGGGCTGAAAGTTGTGAAAGTTTGACTTTTATTATTAAGTTCAGAAAAATCAGTGAAAAAGTAATGTACCATGGAAGGTAAATAAATAGATTTCCATTTCCTCACACTGTTTTCTTAGGAACAATATTATTCTTCCACCTTCTACATAATTCAATTTTTTTGATCATAAATTACAATCAAACACATCAGCTACAGGAGTAAAAGTAAAATTTTCTGCACTTGCAGACAAGCTTGTTTGAAATCATAAAATCATAGAATCATTAAGGTTGGAAAAGGTCTTTAAGATCATCTAGTCCAACCATCAGCCCATCCCCACCATGCCCACTAACCATGTCCCTCAGTGCCATATCTCCACAGTTCTTGAACACTGCTAGGGACTTTGACTCCACCATCTCCCTGAGCAGCCTGTACCAGAGCAAGACCACTCTTTCTCAGAATAAATTCTTCCTAATTTTTAACCTGAACCTCCCCTGGCACAACTTAATTTCCTAAATATTTGTATCTGTGTAAGTTGAATTCCTCAGATAAAAAGATGATGACAATTACTCCAATTATCCATCTTATAAGAAAGCTCTATAACCTGGATATATTTACTTATGATTTACATTCATTACCCATGAAATTGCATGAATATATTCTGGGTAGATTTCAAGGTTCAGAAAAGCAGTGAGAATGGTAATACGAGCAATGCATATCATCAAAGGATCCCTATGTATGGAAGAAGGAAAGCAGGGAGTGGAAGAAAAATAGATATAAATTTGTAGTCAAGGTTTGGAAGAATTTGAGGATTTCAGTAATAACAGAGGAAGTACTGAAGCTATTCCAGGATTTATGTTACAGAGATGTTAAAATTAGGATCCGTGCATTAAAAAAATTCTTTCAAATTGGTATAACAGACCATATAACAGTCATCAGTGCTCCTTCCACTGAGTGAGTAAAAAAAACAGTGACATGTCTGTGTAAGGCTCAGACTGTATCAGACTTCTGGAAAACTCAGAGCTGGACCTTACAGCTGATCTGCCTTTGGAATTTTTTGGACCTGAACTAATATTACTGCAAAAGTAGTGATAAACTGTGTTAGAGTTCCAGATCTTAGATGTGGGCCATAAAAATGAGGTCTGGACCATCCCTCAGCTAGACAGTGCCCAAACACGATGCATCATATATCAAACTGACAGTCAGGATGTACAAGAAGAATTAAATTGACCACTGATTTGCTTTTTAAAAAATACAAATGAATTTGAAATTCATTTGTTTTGATTTGTTTTAAATTGGAATCTAAAGATAAAAGTGTGGGACTGTCACATGTTTGGGGAATATGGAGTTACAATTGGACACATTCCTTGAAATACAGAAAATAAGACATCCACTCTGACCAGGGATTGCTTTTTTTATCTGCTGGGTTTTGTCTAAACTAATTTTAGCACTTGAGCTTGAATTTAACCAGTAGATTATTAACTACCATGTCTCAGTGTAAAGACTAGGCAGTTAGGTCTGATTCCTAAATTCAATCTGAGTACATCAGAAGGCTATTTATTAAACAAAATTCCTGTTGAACTGAAACTCTCGGATTTTGTATGGGTTGTTCTGACCTTATTAAAATATCTGTAACTGGATGAATTTCAGCAAAGACGTTGATAATTTGTGTATTCACACTTTCTGTGTTTTTCTGTACATTTAGCTTCAAGAGTTTTCTCACATTTATCCCATATCACTCTTTCTGCAAATAAGCTCTTTCACTCTTAACCTTGTTCTTAATTGCTGTCCATTTTTGCACACCTGAACAAAGTGTTTTTATCTCAGAGAAGCCACATGATTAAATCAGGGCAGGAAACATTGCCTGCTAAGACCCATTCATGATGTTACTCTCATTTTCACTGTTCATCACTTTGAGTATGTTCTTCCTTACAACCCTCCACTTGCTCCTTGGCCCCCAGCATGTCAGGCACAAGTAGCTTTTCTCACTTTTTGTTCTTTCTGTGTCCTATCTGCGGTTGATCTCTGACTGTGATTAATTCAGCTTTCATCACCTCCCTTTGAGTTTTCTCCCTTGCCACTTCAAACCACAGTATTTAATGTCAGGGCCCTGCTGTAAATAAATATCTACAAAAAGGATCCATCATCTTCCTTCAGATTCTTCTTTCTATTGTGCCTTTAAATGAAGCTATCAGTAATTTTTGAAGGCTTAACTTCTGTGAGTCAAACTTAGATGTTAATATGCTTCATCAACATTAGCCTCTACTTCTGTTCATTGATCCTTAGATCATAGATAGTTGGGCTGTATATTCTGTTTTTGATCTGTTCTTAAGTAGTACTTCACAAAAAGCTGTTCCATCCATGACTCTGGATTTTATGTATCATGGGAAAAATAAAGTAACAGAAGCAGAGGCAAAAGGATTAATTTAACAGATAGAATCTGTTTTTACTCCAGCTGACTTTGAAGACTTGGCTTTCTCCACTTAAGTCGGAGTTTCATAACATACTTTCTTTGCACTGAGTTTTCTTTTTTGTTCTAATATGCACTGTAAAACACCGTTACAAGAAGCAAAAGAATTTGATTTCTGATGAACAGACTTGCCTGTGAGCAAGCAAGAACATATATACCTGATCTTTAAAGGTGCAAGGGCAATTGATATCAAGGAATTGGATTAACCTGCTTTGACCTGAAGATGATCATCGAGTAGTGTTACTCATATGGTTCAAATTGCACACCTATTCACGACCTTCACTGAATTGTGGTATGAGATAATAATAAAAAATATCTGACTGGTGTCAGGGGGGAAGCCAAATTCAATTCTTGTGAAATGCCTGGTGTTCAGAGGCTATTACACACCTCCTGTTCAAGATGCCTTTTACAATCTTTGCTCTGACTCTTGTGGTCTGCAAGTGTCTTGTTGCATCTCCCCCATGGCATGGAAATAATTACATGGAAACTCAAGTCAGATGAACCTGCAAACTTCTCACCTTCTGTAATACTCCAGCTGGGCAGAAAATCAATGTACTTAGCAACATCAGTGATACCCATTTGGATTAAGTACGTTCAAATCTGCAAATGAAAACCATGCTTGATGATGAAATTTTCAGCTCAGTGTGAACTAAGTGTATGTAAAGGAATGGAGATCTTTTAGAAGTTCAGAGAAATGAGTGAATAAGAAATGGCTTTAGACTTTTTTTTTTTATATTTTGTTACTTGTCTAATTTCAAAGTCTTGTTTAGCATATCTTACTAAATTGTCTATTCGTTTCATAATAATACCTGTACTTATTTTCTTACTGTTTAAATAAGTCATTTATATTGTTAATAATTGCTTATTTTTCATGATATTAAAGCCAGTTGATGGAGAATAATTTATTTTTTTTCCCACCAAAGTAATGATTTTTGCTTTTAATTTTCATGGACTTCTAGAATCATAGAATCATTTGAATTGGAAGAAACGTTTAAAGATTATCTAGTCTAACTCCCCTGCAATAAGCAGAGACATCTACAGCTAAATCAGGATGCTCATAGCCTGACCTTGAATACCTCCAGGGACAGGAAGTCACCAGATCTCTGGACAACCTGTTCTACTGCTTCACCAGTGTTATCATAATAAACTTTTTCTTATATCCAATCTATATGTCCCCTCTTCCATTCTGAAATCCTTTCCTCTTGTTCTGACACTATAGACTTTGTTTGATAATGACCTCATCTATCAACACAGATCAACCCTATGTTTTTCTTTTTATCATTATCCCAAGTAGTAGCAAATGGGTCACACTTTGGCAAAAAAATAGATTTTTCTTTGTCACTAGCATTTCTCAATAAGCTCAGTATCTTTCATTAGGATCTTGGGAAACTTCTTTACCTTGTTTTTGTATTGTTTTGTTTGTCAGTCTGAATTTTGTATACAATTGTTGGAAAACAAAGGGCATAGTCCTGCCTTCTTATCAGGATAAATTTGAAGCAGCATACATACACATTGTCACTCAGAAGGTCTCAGGACAATCTACAAAGCGCTTGTGACCATGGAGTGCAAGTGTTGTCATTACACTTAGGAAGCCTGAAGTGAGGGAATTCCAGACTCAGAAATCTGGAGTGCTTAGAGTTAGGTACCCTGCAGCCCTCAAAATCAGTGCAGGAGGAGGGCAGGAGGTACTCCCAACATGGAGAGGCCCACAGAGGAGCAAGCTGTCCCCCTGTATCCCATGGGCACTGCATGAAGTGGATCCCCATGCACAGCCGTGGAGAAGCCCACAGAGCAGCAGTGGATGAGGTCTGGAGGAGGCACAGCCCATGGATACCCCCACTGGAGCAGCTCCAGACCAGAGCTGCAGCCCATGGAGAGGAACCCATGGTGGGGCATGAGGGCTGGGGGAGCTGCCTCCTGTGGGGCTGTGCTGGAGCAGTGCCTGATGGGTAGGCCCCATGGTGAGGAGCCACATTGAAGCAGTGCTGATGGGATCCATTAAGGAAGGACGGCATCCCATGGGAGAGAGACACATGGAGCAGAGTGACCATGGAGGAGCCTCAGAGACAATGCATTATGGACTGAGTGTAGCCGCCATTGCCTATAACCCTGTGCCATCCAGGTTGGTAACTGATGAGTGATCTCCCTGTCCTTGTCCCAAGTCAAAAGAGGTTTTTACATTTTTTACATCACATTTTCTCACCTTGTCCTTCTGAGGAGGAAAAGTGAGAGTGCAGAGTGGTTGAGCTTAGGTATCCATCAGTTGTTAAACCAGCACAGTCATGAATTTCCTTGTCATAATTTTGATGTATCTAGATCACAATCACAACTACAAAACTGAGTAATGTGGCGACTAACGTTTTTCTGTGTGAAAATCCTGCACAATTTGCTGTAGAATAGTGTCCTTAATTCAGGGAAATCCACAAATGAATTAACAATTTCTGCTCAGCAGCAAGAAGAAAGAACTAAAGCCATTTAAAACTATTATTTGTTCTACTTTAGCCATCATGGTCTAACAATGCATATGATAATAAAGCTGAAGGAAAAATAATTAGAACAATATATTTGGAAAATTAGTTTTTTCTCCATCCTTGATTTACAATTCAGCAGATTGTGGTTCTTATCCATTTCTTTGTGTGCTTGGAATTCCTTGACTTTAGGAATCTATTTAAGATGTGGCTCACTTAGGATTTCTTTGTGGGAAACCTTCCAGCAATGAAGGCTGTTCCAAATGCGCTATTCAAGGTTTGTGACAAGTTGTCTCATACCCACAAGTGGAAGACTTCATGTTTAAAATAACATCTTGCTGTAGCTCTGAGATAATTTTTTTATTATTATTTTTGCAGAGGTGAATTGTATTTTACTGTGAGATAAATTTTTGCAGTGCTGAATTCTATTTTAGTTTCTGTAAAAGAATCTGCAGGCACCTATGTTTAACGCTTACTGAACTTTCATATAAACCAGAAATTAGATTCTCCCAGTGCATGTAAAAGTAAGTAAAAAGAAGAGGCTACTCTGAAAAATCTAGTTGAAATGTCACTGCTAATGCAGCCCACTGATAGAAAACAGGTTTTTATGAACTTATATCTGGTCATATCTACTGCACTGACATCTCAGGAAAGAGCTCTACATTATTGTGGGGAAATCAATGAAGTTTACTGCTCAACATGCAGTCCCTGTCAATAGAGCAAATAAAATCTGTGTTGGGTTGCGCTGGAAGGTTAGCAGAAAAAAATACTAGAGGAAGGTCAGTTGAATGATGAAGGTGTACAGTGAGATTTCAGTATTCCTATATTCAATTTCCACCTCAGTCACAAACTTTCTCTGCAACCTTGTGCAAATCAAAAGATTTATAAACTTTAAAGGGGACTTAGGTGGCATTTTTTTCCTGTGTAAATCTAAGACTTCAAGCCCTAAAGCCATTTCTTGGTCTCATGGGTGCATGGAAATTATTGACATTTTTAGGAGGGAAGGTCCCCTGGGGCTTAGAGTGGTTGCATGGCATCATCCCAGGATGCCCACTGAAGTGTCCTGTTCTATCAAAGACATTCAATCCCGACGATACCTCATGATGGAGTCAGTGTTGCAAAGAGAATATTGAACTTCAACTGTAGCTCATGAAATTCAAGCAAATAAAGGATGAAGGATGTTTCAACCAACACTGAAATATTTATGCCCCTCAAGAAAACAATGCAATGGAGCATTTTCTCCGCATCGCAAGGAATCACATGAGATGAAGAATAATTAACAGAAGAAAACCAAAAGTCTTTAAACAAGCATCACATCTTTCTGGAGAAAAAAAAAAAAATTAGACATTGCTCTTGTTTTGCAAAAATGACAAAATGTTGTGGCAGTTTTTGCTAAAATCAGTACAATTTCATGAAAAATATCAACTTTGTCAAAATGGCATTTCCTAAAATGACTCACAACTGAAAGAAATCCAAATGGAATTTTTAAAACCAGTTAGTCTTCTGTCTGAAATAATAAAATAATCTTCATCATTATAATCTGGACTTCAGGTGATTTTTTAGTATATAAACCCTCTGATTGTGAGATAGGGAAGTATGATTAACTCTATTTCATAAAAGAAGCACTGAATACTATAAGACAAGATTTTTGAAAGCAGTTAGATGCCTAGAAGTGTAGAATAGCATCAAGTTTTTCAAATTCTGAGAGCAGTTAGTTGCTGTGGTGCAATCCATTTATTTCTTTAGTGGTCTGAGTACTTTTAAAATTGTATATATTGTCATTCTGGAAAGAGCAAGGGTCATGATTCCAGCCTCTTTCCTTCCAACTTAATATTACACTAGGCCAGGCTATATCAGCTCAACGTGAGCTGTTCAGCACACCTTCAGTCACAAGTAATAATTTCACTTACTTGTGCAAGTCTTGTTGTATTTAGGGTTCTCTTGAGGAAACCCTTCCAGACGGCACTGGAACCTGTGCTGCCAAAATTCCTGAAACCATGGATTTCGGTGATTGGTTTCTGGCCGAAGCTCCAAGTAGTAATCATCAAACCATTTAACATCAGGAGACTGGAGCTTGATTGTTATTCCACCAACAGCTTCACGCTGATACCCATCTGTCACATCATACCTGTCTGCCCAGCCGTCACTGCAGGGATAAATGAAAGAGAGACAGCATTGACCATTCAGTGGAGGAAGAAAAGGACTTTCTCAAAAACAAAACTAGGATCCTAAGAACACACACCCAGCACATGCCTGTGATTCTGCCTGCAGTTTAGTAATGTACCTGCAGTGGAATCATAGAGACATTTGAGGTGGGAAGGACCTTTAAAGGTCATCTAGTCCAACTCCTCTACGAGGAACAGAGACACCTACAACTCTATCAGGTGCTCAGAGCCCCATTCTGCCTGACCTTGAGTGTCCCCAGGGATGGGGCTTCCATCACCTCTCTGGGCAACGTGTGTCAGTGCTGCACCACCCTTAGTGTAAAAAACTTTTCTCCTATTATCCAATTTAATTCTCCCCTCTTTTTGTTTGAAATCATTTCCCCTTGTCCTGTCACAACAGACTGTGCTTAAGAGTCTTTCTCCTTCTTTCTTATATCCCCCTTTTGAAACTGGAAGGAACAACACTTAGCTGCTAAGATTCAGATTCTCCTTTTCCTTACGTTTGCTTGTAAGTGGCACCTTCTGCTTAGATAAAATATTATTCATCCTCCAGGTAATTCAAACAATGTTAAAAATCTGATGTCCTGAAATCTGCTGCGTATAGACACAGCTCTGCCTCACACAAAGTTTGTGTGAGCTCTGAGAAGAAAAATCTTGGATTCATTGTTCTACTGACACTGGGATGATGCTTCTCCTACCTGGAAATGGATGGCCTTGAGGACAGGATCTCTGACAGTGTTGGGCGGCAGTGAAAGGCAGCACTGTATTGCTCTCCATGCCTCTACTGTGCAGTGGGGCATGGCACAAAGAGCTAGAAGCAAATGTTGAACAAGTTGACACTGAAGCAGAAAGACTAGCTCATAGCTCAGCTGCTGTGATAATATGGCATAGCATCTGAAGCAATAAATCCTCTCTGCAGACATGACTAATGAGGCTGGGCAGAGAACTAAGCAGATGTTTTGTGTTGCTTCTATTTCTTGGTTGATGGTGGCTGGGGTATTATAGACTTGCGTGACACAGAATCTTAATCCCGTTTGTTTAACCTCTCATCTTGCAACACTCTGACCACAAGTAGCTGGCAGAAGTGACTGAAGGCACAAATCAAACAAAATGTCACAAACTTCTCAGGGTAATTCCCCTCTCTCTGGTTTCACAATGGATTTCCCTGGAAGTATTGACATTTATGAAGTTTCACTCAACTCTACTAAAAATATGTGTATCTCATCAGAGCGTTCCAAATTCCTGATCCTTTATCATGAGCGTGGTATTTCAGTTTTTCAAAAGCCCCAGGTCATACAGAATTACAGAGTATTCTCAGATTCTTTGTTTTTCCTCTAGAAAGTCCCTGATGTTAATGATTGTAGAGAGCACCTCTAAATCCTAAAGGTCAAATAACTGGAGGATAAAACCATCTTAATTTATCTTATTTTAAAACTTTATGAGTTGTTCAAAGCTAGCTCTAACTATTTTAAGCTAGTCATAGCATAACTGATGTAGGTGACCTTTAGCTGTTCTGTTGTTCTATTTTGATCATCTGCTTTCTGGTTTGCTCCTGTAATCCAGAGCATGCATGAAATCTGCTGCAGCCACCTGGTCCCTGGTGCATTCCCTGTTCTCTACACAGGGACTGAGCTGTCATCGCACATTGCAGAAGTCATGACCTCAAAAAGTGACTCTTCCTGCACAAGACATTGTTACCATGAAGCCTGGCCCCTTGACTACATCTTACAACTGCAGCTGCAATGTCAATAAGCAGCACTTTCACCAGCAGCAAAAATAATATCTAGTGTCTGAAAGGAAAATGAAGAGACTATTAAATATGCTCCAGATTTCAAATACACTGATTTCTTCAGCACAAAAGAGTACACATTCATGAAAGGAGAAAGTCGAGCACTAATTTTCAGCCCGAATATAGAATTTGGAAAATTTACATTTAAGCTTAGATCCAATTAGGAAATAACATAGGCAATAATGGTACCAAATGAATTCAAGAAGCTCACTATGGGCAAATACTCCCCACCTTCCACCAGAACCCAGTGTGGTCAAAGATTTACTGCTGTTTGTGGATTATTTTGTGATAAAATCTGCAGGTTTTTTTTACATTTATGAATAATTTTGCCTTTGCTTTGAAACATTTACCTTAATCTTTGGCAAGATTTTAAGCAATTTTATCCAACCCCACAAGATCTGACAGGTTTTATGAACGCAAAAAGTGATAAATTTTCTGTAGTTTTACAAAATAATAATGAATAGGATTTATATTCATAAAGCTGTGCTGTCAGTATCTGAGCTTTATGAGTTCTTGTAAAAAAAAAAATTAAAAAGAAACTTGTTTTCCTATAATTAATTTCTTTACAATTTTTTGGATGAAGAGCTTTGTAGACCTAATCCAACAGAGTGCTATAAAATCTATAGCCTTACTTTATGAATAGTTATCTCCTCTAAGAAGATTTATAACAGAGATATAATTTTAAAACTTTAAGTTACTAAAAACATAGAAATAACAGCTTCAAATTGCATAACTCTTCTCAACTTTTCCACAGAAAGACTTAAATCAGAACAACTGCTCTTCATTCAAATAAACATTTTAGCTTAGATTCTAGGGCCAAAGGTTCTTCAGAGTTTTATATAAAAGATGTACTCGAAGTGTATATTGCAGAGACATCAATACCTCAGATAGACAAGGTGGCAAAGCATATTCTAGACTAGTGCTTAAAAAGCCAGTGAAGGTTGAGCTGGAAAACAGGTTTAAAACTCCTGATATTTTGAATCTGCATCCACATTAGAGTAACAACACTTATGGAATGTTGAAAACAGGATGATAATGCTGTATCTGTGAGATCAGATCTGTACTACTTCTGAACTTAGCAACAGTTGTGAAGGTGAGGAAGAAGGGAACAGGGAGGTACCTGCCTACTTTAATACAGACTTCCCAGTTCCTCTTTAAACCTTCTTTCTTCTCCTACTGACTTAATTTTACTGTAGTAGCCAACAGTACTGTACTCCACTGTTTGCTGTGTCATGAAAGTTTCAAACTAGTATTACTGATCACTAAAATCTGCTGGTTCAGTAGAAGAAAGATGATCTTGCACCCAAAATTGGCTGAAAAGAGGAGTCCAACTGAAATCTGGTATAATCTCCACCCTCACCCACTGAGGAAGTGTGATGCATAGGCAGGACTCTGCTGATGAAGGAGATGGATTATTCTGTTAGAAAAGGTGATATTTAGGTAAAAAAAGTAATTAAGAACAGCTTTTTCATGGGTAGTTAGAAAAGCCTAGGTGAACAGTGCTCCAGTAATGATTATGAAAGGGTCCAAACCGATAAAACAGGACATGGATGTCCTTAAGAGATAGTTACATGATGCTTCTCACTTATGCCATTTTACAGAATTAGTACATGCTTGTAGTTTGAAATGGAGCATTTGAATCTAATGTTTGACTGTAATATTTCTTTTCTCTTCAGATGGCCACACAAACTTTACTTGAAGGCAGCTAATAGTTTAACCATTGCTTTTGCCACAGAAGCAACTACAGTAGCTGTTTTGGAAGGTAACTTTTGTTCTTGCCATCACTGCAAATTAGAAAGACCACCAACCGTTTTTAAGTGCAATAGAGAAAAATGTAATTTGAGATTTGGGATCATTCCTTCGTTTTTCCACATTTGCCTTTGTAAGTAATAAAGGACTCTGATGGGAGAGCCAGGCTACCTCAAGAGCTTCTCACATTCTGAGGCCAATCTTATATCTTCTACAGAACTAGCACATGATCAGAGTTGCATTTCACTGTAAACAGGACAAAGAGACAGAAAAGCTACCAGCTTCAGCTAGATGAGAGTATGTAGAGAGCTTTGATAAGGATGATATGTGGCAATAATTGCTCAGAACAGATCATTAGGCAAACGTGAATGGATATAAACAAGACATAATGGTTTCAGGAAAAAGAAAAAACGTAGGAGAGGAAGTAAAGAGGATTTGGTGTCTCGTAAATCAGTTTCATTCATATGTTCAGACATGCAGAACACTGAAGGAATTAGGGCCACTGATTACAGGTCATAGAATTAGAGAGTTATTGGGATTGGAAAAGACATCCAAGGCCTTCAAGTTCAATTATTAACCCATCCCCACCATGCCCACTAAATCAGGTCACTCAGTGCCACATCTCCATTTCTTGAAATTTCCTGGGAACAGTGATTCCACCCACACTCTGGGCAACCATTACTACTCCTTCTGAAAATAATTTTTTCTAATATGCATCCTGAAGCTCCCCTGGTGCAATTTGAGACCATTCCCTTTCATCCTATTGCTGTTACCTGAGGAAAAAGAGGCTAATCCACACCTCAATGCTACCTCATTTTTCAGAGATTTGTCTTTGTTTTTGATAAGGTCTCCCATGAGCCTTCTCTTCTCCAGACTGAATAATGCCAATTAGTTCTGTTTACCAGTGATAAAGATATGGTCCCTCCTGTGATATATGTTTGCTGAACACCATCATATCTGGAAGCAAATCACAAAATCACAGAATTGTAGGGGTTGGAAGGGACCTCCAGAGTTCACCAAATCCAACCTCCCTGCCAAAGCAGCTCCCTAGACCAGGCTGCGCAGGTAGGCACCCAGGTGGGTCTTGAACATCTCTAGAGAAGGAGACTCCACAGCCTCTCTGGGCAGCCTGTGCCAGTGCTCTGTCACCCTCACTGCGAAGAATAAATAAAAAACAAACCCTCTCTGCACTCTGTGCAGAGAGGGATTTTTTTGTGAGCAGCCACCAGAGCATTCTACAAATCACAGAGTTTAATGACACTGAGTAGTGTTAGTATTAGGCTGTTTATCAAATTCTTAGTGAGCATAGGTGATGTTATTTAGATACAGTTTATATCCAGTAAAACAAGGTGTGAGTCTCTTCTGTTTAACCATAAGGTGGATGGGGACAACTTGAGAAGGTTAACACAGAAATAAAACTGGGTGAGAATAGACATGAAAAATAGCATTTATGACTTCTGAAAAAAAAAGCATCAGACTTCACTAAGCCTCAGTTTCAAGATTACAACGGTTGGAAGGAAGATCTAAGGAACGGAAGAGTTAAAATGAACGTTGTGCAATCAGAATATGATTAGTGCAATGCAGTGAAAGGATAGTAAATACAGCAGAGTGACCACCTCAGAGATGGAAATACATGCAAAGCAGAAGCAAGCTTGGATAATCAAGGCTCTTCATGAATGAAGAGCATGAGTAAGGCAGCCATAAAATGAAAAAGGTCATGACACAACAAACAAAGGACATTAGGAGTAACAGTGACTGGTTCTCTAACCATTTTATTGTGAGAGGATGAATAAAGGAAGTGTCAGCCTGCAGGGAGAAAGCAACCAAAGACAAAGCTAGGACAGCTTTTGGTATCAAACTTCACATCTGGGAAAATAACTGGTTAGTACACCTGACAGAAGCAGTAGAGTTAAGGTGTCAACAAAGAAGTGTGAAGGTGGTGTAATGTGCAAGATTGATTCAATTAGCTGTAGGTTCATAAACTAAAGAACTAAGCACAATACCAGAAGAGAGATGTGTAACTGCCTTCAAGTATATAAAAAGCTGCAGCAGAAAGATCATATTTTGTTGGTAATCTTGATATAAGCATTCATGATTTAACCTGAAAGGAGAAAGACTCAAACACCAGAATGATGTTCCTCACAGGAAAGAGTATAAGTGACTAGAACAGACTGCAGACTTGAGGGTATGTAAGAGAACAAGTGAGACACATATTCACCTGATGTGAAGGATCTTTCCTTGACAAAGGGAGATCCTGACTATATCTCTTCTGTCCTGTATGTCAGCTTCTGGTAAGATTTGGTACACTGGGAATGCAGATTGCATAAAACCCCAATGGTTTAGAAGAATGGATGCAAAGAAAATTAAAATATTGCTCCTCCCTCACAGTTTCCTCAGATGTCCATGTCATTTTGCCTTAATTAATTTCTCATTGTTGTTTTCTCTCCGCAGTTGGTGTTGATGCATCAAAAAAGAAAATAAATTGATTTAGGATTAAGAATTTTGTACTGTTTGACTGTAAACACAGCTAACTTCAATGATGCAGTTGGAGTACTCAGGGGTGTTAAGGGGGCTCATGCCCCCTTAGTAGTGTCAGGATTCCTAAAGAACCAAAATAGTCCATCCAGAGAAACACATCTTCATGCGCAGTGTGAAAGAAATGTGAAAAAGTCTCATTATATCTAGATAACTTCTTACACAGTTAAGATATTTTAAATTAAAAGACATTTTTTTCCTCTGTACTAGAAATATTTATTCATCCTGGGTTTTTTTTTCTTTTTTTCAGTTCCCTGTCCTTTCAAAGTTACCCTTAATAAAAACAGTACAGCTTTCTTCCATTTATTTTGTTGTGAAAAGAAGGATTTTAGATATATTCCTCAAATAATAATATATGGGGAAAGATTTAGGGTAAGCTTCCTGACATGTTGAAATGAAAAACCATTCATGCAGGGTGTGTGTTATTAAGAATTTATTTGGATTGTCAGAAATTATCATACATAATAAAGTAAAAACGTGGATATTAAAGCTGATCTTTCCCAAAGTGCACACAAATTTCTTCATGACATAAAGCATTAAATGCAGAGCCAGCTGACCTAAGTGAATTGAATTCTATGCTCTGTATGTGCTATTTGAAAGTCATTTGTATGTGTTATTTGTAAGCCTTTCCTTTTCACACTTCAATAGAATGGCTCTGAGATTTTTATTTTGTGTTTGTGTATATATAACAGAATAAAAGGGTACATACTGTCTCCAACATACCTAAAACAAAGTGAGGTTGATAACAGCTTTTGTATGTATATCAGTTTATTAGAGCAAAGGCTCCTTTTGATGCCGTTCAAATTTCCTCATCTAGGATAGTGGAGTGGTCTCTGCAGCTGCCAGTTCTGACTAAAGGTGAACAGGGAGACAACAAATCCTGAGACAACTGCAACCAGACCTAAGCAGGTGGGTATCCAGACTACCAGTTGAAGAGCTGTTCCTGCAAAAGCTCCTCACAATGTCACACATCATTTCTGTGTTGCATTTCTTTACACCAGTGGGATACAGCATGGAAAGTTGTAGATGTTACTCCTGTTTTTTTCTATTAAATAAGTCATTGTACCAAAAACAACTTTCAAGTTATTGGTTCTAGACAAGTTGTGATCACCGAAATGATGTGAGTCAATAACTGAGCTGGAAAATATAGCTTTAGGATCTTAAGGATCTGTGTGAAGCTGCCTGGAATATTAAGCACGCACTTCTCAACCATTGCTTCTAAGAATAGACAAAACGCTAAGAGAAGCATGTATACAACAAAAATAGATTCCCTACCCTCTCTTTTGTAAACATTTCCATTTATTTTCTAAATTGAAAGTGCAGCAGTATCTGGGGATGAGCCGAGCTGATTTTTTCTTTTTTAAGGTCCCTCTCCCCCTCAGTCTATAGCTAAAGCCATTAGAGTTAATGAGTGCATTCATTAGGCTGGAGTCTGGTCCTTTTTGTTATGCAAAAATCTGTTTGCAGGCCACATAATGATGATGGAAACCGCAGTTCTGCCCACGTGTAGTCATTCTCCAGCCAAAAATTCTGACCTAAAGCGTTTGAGAATATATTTGAAATTTTTTCTCCACATGTATAGGTGTTAGTTGACTGGGTGGTTGTCTTTAATTTTCTTTTCATTGTATTTCTCTATTTGTTCAGATTTTTTTTTTAATATGTATATCTTAAGAGTTCTAAAAGCATTAAAGAGTCCTCATGCTATTCTGCAAAATGCTGCCAGTCTTACAAAGGTTGATTAGTTTGGTTAAATGCTGGTGGTGGGGAGAAATTACTTCTGGTGAGCAGCTGTAAATTGTTGCATTTAGATGAGTTCATTTCATGATATCTGTTGGTGCAGTGAATGGGGATTATTGTTGCCTGGCTTTTTTTTTTTTTTAGATTGCAACTTCTAGTCTTTGTCTTTTTTTCCATGCATATCATGAAGACAAATGATTTTAAGGGTAATTCTAAGGAAAGAAATGAAGTTCTTACTTTTAGGCAGCATGATACAGTATTTTCTACAAGGTGGGATCTTAAAGAAGTTACTATGCAGCGAATTTGGCAGATATCTTGCACAGGAGAATACTGGTACTAATTACTTGCAGAGTATCCAAACTTCCTGGAGCTGAAAAAGGTTGTGATGGCAACTTGCAAGACTGGTAGTATATAGCAACATCTAATTTGCATGAAAACAGAGAATTCTGCAGCTGTCTGCATCTGTAGTTCAAAACAGCACAGTAATTCAGCCTGATTGTATTCCTGTGTAGAAAAAAAATTGTAGTTTCCAGTGTTCAATGACACTTCTTCATGCTTGCAATCTTTTATAGCTAGTCAGGCTAACTGGAGGACGTTACATCCATATAAATAAACTATATGGGCCATTCCTTGAAATTGAAGAGATCTAGCTGGATGTTACCCCTTAAAGCACCAAGGATATTCAGCTTGTGTGATGTGTTCTGTTGATTCCTGAATAATTATTGAGTAAGCAGAACATAAATATTTTACACATTGCCATGAAGAAGGGATTCTGGATGCTTAAATGACTTTATTATAATTTCTTAAAGTTGATTTTCCTGAGATCTAATGTACAGCTGTCCAAAAATTTTAAGTACCTCACTTCTGTGAGGATTGTTTACTATCTTTGTTTTTAGAGCAATAATTTGCATACCCTCTCAGGCTTGAGTATGCTAAAAAAAACCAGTTAATTCCAGCTTTCCTTTCAAAGGCTACTTTCTAGACTTGCTGTCATTTTTGGTCTCATTCTTCCTAAAAATGACCAACTAGTCCTTCTCTCTGCAGACATGGTTCTGCTTCAGGATGCTTTGAAAAAACAGTCAATGATGTGACTTGGCACTGGGTAGAGATGCCAGTGAGCACCAAAATGAGAACTTAAAGGGCTAAACGTGAGAAGGCAATGACAGAGTCCCCTTCCAGGATCCACTTAGTCTCAGATGTTGGCCCTGGGAATCCTGTCATGGTTTTCTAAATTCCCACATTCAGTCAACAGGCAATCACCATACTGTCCCCAGGGGGAATCACCAAGCTCTTAATAACAGCATTTTGGAGAAAGAGGAGCAGGAACCATTTTTCCAGGTTTCACGTTAGATAAGGACTACAAGATGAGATAGTTAAAACTAAAGGAGTGAATGCTAAAAGAAAGCTCAAAGATATACTTGGGACTCGGTTGTAGTTTTACTATCAAGTTTCATCAAACTGGACATCAGAATTCTTCCACCACTCTGCTTTGTCGTACAGTAAAAGGATTACTTAGCATCCTTGGAAGTATATTTGCCAAGCATGGCTGCATTTTCTCTTTGCAACAACATTAATTCTATTGACTCATATTTATAATTCACTCTAAGCTCCTCAAACAGCAAAGTTCTCATAATGACAGCCTTAAAAAACAGCTGTTACATAATGTCAGCAGCAAAGAAAAACAGGAAAGAAAACGTGTTTCATCTGTAAAACATTTCCATCAAATAAGTATTTGCTCAGTGAACATGCTGATTTCAACCTTCCCCAGAATGCCTTACTTCAGTATAGCCTCTCCAACACTAAAATGTCTGCAATGCAATGTACCTATTTAAGCCTTTGTAAACAAATGCCAAAAAGTAATGTTCAGAAGTCAGATTTTGTCAGAAAGTAAATAAAAACTGACTATCTTGAAACATTATCTCTGTATCTCATCCCCCTGAAATGGAAACAGCATTAGGATGACCTTGCATGCAGGAGTGCCTTCAGTTTTTTCTGCATCCACACAACATGACCCATGGACTTTGCTTACATCCATTGAGAGGATTTTTCACTATTTTAAGCCTACCAGAAGAAAAATATATTCTGAATGAGAGTGATCTTTGTGAATCATTTGCTGAGGCTGTCTCTAATGGAATGGTTCTCCATTCAACAGCCAAGTACCAAATTTATGGACAAGCAACAACTATCTTTGTGGTAAATTCAA
This sequence comes from Odontophorus gujanensis, assembly GCA_013399175.1. Classification (NCBI taxonomy): domain Eukaryota; kingdom Metazoa; phylum Chordata; class Aves; order Galliformes; family Odontophoridae; genus Odontophorus; species Odontophorus gujanensis. Next base: position 18,731 of record VXAB01005254.1, read on the forward strand.
ATGTAATTTTTAAGTATGAACAGGTAACTGAGATATTGTTACTACTTAACCCCATCCACCCTGGCCTTGAGCACCTCCAAGGATGGAGCATCTATGAACTCTCTGGGCAGTAGCTTGTGCCAGTGCCTTACTATGCCCTGAGTATAAAGCTTCTTCTTAACATCTAATCTAAATCTTCTCTCTTTTAGTCATTTTTCCTGTTGTGTATAAGCTTCCTTATATAATTCCTTAAGTACTGGAAGGATGCAAGGAGGTCTCCCAAGAGCCTTTGCTTCTCCAAGCTAAACTAGCCCAACTCTCCCAACCTTTCTTCATGGGAGAGGTATTGCAGCCCTCTGATCATCTTAGTGGCCTCCTCTGGACACATGCCAACAGCTCTGCATCCTTCTTGTGATGGAGGGCACAGATCTGGACACAGTACTCGAGATAGGGCTTCACAAAAACAGAATAGAGAGGTACAGTTCCTTCACCCTCTGTGCTGCCACCCCTCTTTTGATGCATCCCAGGATACTGTTGGTCTTCTGGACTGAAAGAAAACATTGCTGTCTCATGTTAAGTTTTTCATCCAATACCTTGCACTTGGCCTTGTTGAATCTCATTCCTTTCTCATGGACTCATTTCTTGAACATGTCCAGGTCTCCTTGGTTGTCATTCTTCCATTGTATCAACTGCATCATTCAGCTTAGTGCTGTTAGAAAATTTACTGAAAGTGTGCTCAAATCTCATGGTCTAGGTCACTGATAAAGACATTGAAGAGCAATGGTCCCATGATGGATCCTTTGAGGACACCACTCATGACCTGTCGTCACTGACCACAGCCCTCATGCTGTGACTCCTCAAGCAATTCATAATCCACTGAATGGTCCACACTTCAAAACCAAATATTTCCAATTTAAAGATGAGAATGTGATTTAGGACTGCATCAAAGGCTATTCTGAAGTCCTGGTACATCTGTTGCCCTTCCTTTCCTTTCCTAATGCTGTCAAATCATCATAGGAGGCCACCAGATTCATGAGGGGTGATCTGCCCTTGGTGAATCCGTGCTGTCTGTCATGGATAATCTTCTTGTCTTGTATATACATACCATGATAATCCCAGGCATAGACATGAGGCTCACTGGCCTGTAGGTTCCCTAATCTTCCTTGCTTGCTTTCTTAAACATGGGAGTGGTGTTTCCCCTTTTACATTCATTGGGAACTTCACCCGATAGCCACAACTTTTTGAAAATGATGGAAGGTGGACTGGGAGCTATATGAGACTGTTCCTGTGGGACCCTGGGATGCATGTTTATCAGACCCGACAGACTTGTACAGATTCAGCCACATCAGGTGGTTTTGAACTTGCTCTTATGCTCACATACAAGCAAATGGGACAGAACAAAAAGGGGAGGATGACATGTTAACAATATTATTTGCATCTTCGATACCTATTTTAAATTATGAAACCGTACTAGGTTCCGTTGGTCTGAGAATTTAAACAGATCTAATCTATTTTTACAGCAGACATGCAAATCTTAAATTTCTAGATTTCAGTGTATGCTCAGTGAGTCTGGAAAGACTAATATCAAATTTGCAGTTGTACAATGCAGTGCAAATTCTTTGTGTGCAAAGGTTTTAAAGTGAAAAATATTATGTAGCTTTTTTCAAAGAAAAAATAAGTCTTTTTAAGCCAATAATTGCAATAATTAGCATCTGATTAATCAAAAACAGAAAAAAAATTAATACTCACAGCCCTCCAGGGAATTAGTAATTTCCGTATTTTTTTTTTTTAAATCCCATTCTCTAATTTTAGGCAAATGTGAAAATGCAAACAAACTCAGAATAATAACGTAAGCAGAGTAGATATGCTGACATCCTACTCCTACTCAAATCAGCTGGAGATTCACCACTGACATCAGTCAAGACTGCCTTACTAGCTCTGAGCACAGAGCTATTATCAGAGCAGGATGTATCCCACTAATTAATTCAGTGCCTGTCTTCAGATAATATAATATAATCTATGATGGCTAGCTTACACTGGTATTACTACTCACTTTGGTATTACCACCACTCACATTGGTATTACCTGTACTTATCCACAGAACTGAATTGATAGAACAGCATTATAGACCCTTCATCTTTTAAAACTCGATTGAAAATAACACAGGTGTCATAAGCGATAAACTCAAAATTCTTTCAGTCAACTGCTTGAGAAGGTCAAAGCATGCTTTAATGATCATCAGAGGAAGATCATCACAGGAAAGGTGTATTGTTGTCTGAGGGAAGAAATTGTGTCAAAGTCCTTGAAGCCTGAGCATTTCATCACTTGTACAGCACTCAAAGATAACTTCTTTAAAATTGTGTTTCATAATAAACGTGGTGAAACTACACAGCTAATCTATAACAAACACATGACAAGATTAGCAAAGTTTGGACTGAAAGATTACTGCAGCAAAACGCAGATTTCTTTCAAGATATAAAGATAAGAAGAAGCCATTAGATCAGGACTGTTAGGCTTTGCATGGTGTCTCTGCACTGGTGAACCTGAATCATGCTGAGTAGTGTTTTTATGGCTCCTTTATTGCACAGAGCTGGCAGAAACTGGTGTTAGCAAAAATAAGAATGAGACCCAGGGGTTATAGGAACTCTAGATGTGTAATGTTCTTTTGCATAAGAAGTTTTCTTTAAAATGTGAGTCGTCAATGTATAAAATTGAAACTAAACGCAGTCCAGAATATATTTGAGAGAAAAAACATAGAAATGTGATTAGATGGTCACACTTCTAGTGAAATTGTCTCATTCAAGACAATATCTGCATCTAACACTAAGTCTGCAAAGAAAAAAGGATTAGAATAACGCTGAACATATTCTGACTGAAAATACAGACAAAAAATGCTTCCACTTACGCAAAGTCATTAAGACATCACAATCAGGCCTTAGGTTTTGGAACTGTGGATATGGTTACTACCAATAAATATGGAATGTGATACTTATCAGTATATCTATGTCTGTCTCTACAAACATAGGTTTACTGTGTAACTACACATTCTTCTGCAAATATTGAGATACCATTTCATATTTTTGAGGGGCTACAAATGAGATAGAAAAGATATAGGAAAAATGGTCGTTCTTGGTTTACAGAAAAACTAAGCATTTGGAGGCTATTTAGAATGCTTAAATATCTGCTCTATAGTACGATAACATTTTTTTCTTTGACAAGAGCTTTCTAAAATTGCATTGAAAAAGACGGTCTGTGATTGAATAATATAAAGATGGACATGGATGACATAAATTTTAGGAAATAGTGATGCAAAGCTAAAACCTTGTTCTTTTTAGTAAAATTAATTATAACTTCATGAAATACACGCACTTCTATAATGCAATCATATTTCACAGAGAATGTTTGATAAGTGACATTTGAGAAGAACCATGTTAACATTTCAAAGTGATATGGATGGCAGTATGATTCCATTTAGAGATTTTTCTTGCTTTTCTTGCTGTATTCAGGTCTTTGATGTCTTAAATCAATAATAACTTATGATAATATCATGTATTATCTATTAATACACAGCAAGACCTTATTCTGTGACAGCTGAATAATTGAAAGATCTCCAAAAAATGAGCAACTTATGTGGTTCAAGTATACTAATATTTTCTGACAATTACTCTGCAAATAGCACAGGAATTGTAAGGGTACATCCCTTGCTTAAAATATGTCACTATAAACATCTCTGTTTAGTACTTTTTCATTTAGAGTTCATATTGAATTCAGGGGCAAGATGGCTTCAGTTATTTATCACTGGCTTAATGGACAACAAACAGTGTTTCTGAGAGTTTGCTTGAACCAAACATTAACGTGAATATTCCAGGTAATGGAAAAACATTTCCACATTTTAAGGGCTAATATGTTGCAGAAATTGGTTGGCATCAGTTAGTACAAACTAACTGCAACAGAGGCTCTATATGTAAACTTTCCTTTTCCATATCTTCATATTTCAGACATCTGTAATTTTAGATCAGTGTCTACACTCTATCCCATGAAAGATTATGTGGAACATTTTTGTAACAGTACAAATAAAGAACAAATCAAATCTGTTCATCAAAAGAAATAGTAATCTTTCAAAGCTAGACGTGATATGATGAACTGAATCCATGTCCATGTTACCAAGCAACTAAGATATAAATATAAAAGGAAATGATGAGATCTATTCCATGGCAGATGACTAAACCATGTTGAACATTAAACATATTTTCCTCAGTGAGTCTCAAGACATTTTATGTTTAACTGGCATAAATATATACATATATATAAATAAAGGATGTAGATTTTCTTTATTAGCTCCAAGAAACATGAGAAAAGGTAAATTAAATTGAGAAGTGTCTGTGAACAAGGGTAAAATTAGTAAGGTTACAGTGTCTCAGCGACATACCCAAATAAACAGCATGGGAACTTTTGGTCATGATCATAAATAATAAATTTCAGTAGATACTTTTCTCCATGGAGTTATGGCATTTATAATTGTTGTAATAGCCTGAGGAAGCCCTATTGTAAATAGAATTATGCTATGAAAAATAAGAACAGTATAAAATGGCTTGTTTTATATATTTGGTTTATATATCTTTTCTGCTATAAACTAATGCTAAATCACTTGGAGTCTATAAAAGTACCTAACAATAATAAGTCCATAGACTTACTTGACAGTCTCGAGGAAGGTGCACAATAACTTTTCATAAATTTTCACATAGTCCAATTCCGCTCATCTACTAACTACTAACTAAACTACTAACTGCTAAGGTTTTCAGTTCAATACTAACATTTCAAAAGGAACAGAGAAAAGGAAGTAACATGACTCAAAATGAAACAAAACAAAGCAAAAAAGCAAAGAACCAAACGAGAACAAAACCATCTGTCCACACTGAGAGACATTTAAAAGTTTGGTAGAAGGAACCTGCACACCAGTTCTAGTTCACCTACATTTCCAAATCTATTGGAATAAGTTTTCTGGACCATTTAATCCCAATCAATTTGCAAGCAAAGCAGTTGAGAATTTTTTTACCATCTAACCCCATCAGCAAAGCTCTGGCTCAGAGCAGCAAACCTACTGGTTTAAATAGATATTTAAAAAACCTTTATTGATCTTTTGAATGCAACTCTGTGATAATTAAATAAAAATTGATTATTTCAACTGAGTATTTCATTTGATTGTCTTTTTAGTGCATGTTCAAAATAATATTTATTGTAGGGCCACAGTCCTTTTACTTTGCTCCTTTTAATTCTGCATTAAAATTGTTCTGCTTCTTTACAAAACAGAATACTTCCAATTATTTTCCTTTGTCGCTATTAGAAATCTGAGCATCTATAAAAAAAGGAATCTAAATTTTGATGTTATTCATCATCCCACTATGAAATGCATTTTAAAGAAAATAAATCTTAATCAGATTTTTTTTTCCATTCTCTTCTTTTTAAATAATGTGATGATGATCATTATTCTTTTTCTTCTTTTCCTTTATGATCATTATTCTTTTTAATAAAAATGTGTCTTAAGTAATTTATTAACTGGACTGGAAAAGGTAGGAGAGCTGAGACTGTTTATCCTGGAGAAAAGGGTGTTCAGAAGGATCAAATCAGTGTCCATAAATACCTGAAGACAGGGTGCAAACAGGACAGAGCCAGGCTATTGTCAGTGGTGCCCAGTGCCAGGACAAGAGGCAATAGGCAAAAACAGAAGCATAGGAGGTTCCCTCTGAACACCAGGAAGCATTTCTGTGCTGTACAGTTGATGGAGCAGTGGCACTGGTTGCCCAGAGAGGATGTGGATACTCCTCCGTGGGGATCCCCAAAAGACACCTGGACATGGCCCTGGGCACCCTGCTCTAGGTGTCCCTGCTGGAGCAGGGATTGGAGCAGATGGATTCAGAGGTCCATTCCAACTCCAACCATTCTACAATTCTGTGCTTTGCTCAGAAAATACCAGGAAACACCATTGCCACTGATCTATGCAGTTTGTGGGAGGGCAGTTACCCAGAGCTAACTGCACTGTTTGCAGACCCCACCAGGATTACATCTCAAACTATTCATGGTGAACGAAGTAAAACAAGGTCTATGTAGCAAATGTGACCAATGATTGAAGGATATTGGTGAAAGAAGTGCCAATAACTTTGGACCTGAACGTATTAGATGAATAGCCCTTTTCTTAAACTAATAAGATTCTGTGATATTTCTCCCTTTTGTACTTCTCTCAAAAAGTGAAACTGCAAGTAAGTAGTATAGCTTTTCTAGATTATAAGCACCACCTTATCTAAGAGAGCTATACTAGTCACAAATAAATAGTTTTTGTAATAGCTTTTTGATATTCTTAAATCAGGATATATATACGATGGAGGAGAATAGGGTGGGAAAAATTAAAAATATTACAAGAGAAATTATCACACTTTCTCAAAATATTATGCTAATTCATAGAAAAGAAACAGCATAAGCATCTTAAATTGATGAGGGATAAAAAGGAAAAACTGTACACTCTATGTAATGAAAGCTGTTAAATTCTTCTATTCCTTTAAAATATAAAAGTGATGAATTTTTTAAAGGTTGTGATAAAATGTTATTAAAAAATAAACCAACAAAAGACCAAGAGTTATGAACATTGAAAAATTGAAAATTTTTGATCCAGAAATTTACATGCACGTCATTTCCATATTTCTCAGAAAGCTGTACTTAATTTTGTTCTAACACCAAAATTCTCTGGGAAAAGAACAAAAAAAAAGGAAAAGTAAATTCAAAGTTAAGTTGCTAAGAAACTACTAACAATAAAATAAAAATAAAACATAAGGCTTTGATCACAGTTCATGCAATAGGAGAAAAGATAGAGGGCAGATGCAATGTAGAGGTTTTATTTTTTTTGGTTTCTGTTCATGGATTTCTTGTTCTTTTCCAGCAAATTGCTGTTGACTGCCTTGGGACATTCATGGGGATATGTTTGGCAGCAAAGACTTGGACCATTCCCTGAACAAAATTAACATTGTAGGATATAGTTTTTAGTCAGTCAACCAAACTAATACAACCAAAAACATCTTATGCTTCTGGGTTTCTGCACTGGCTCTAACCACAGCACTACTAAGTGGCTCAAGTAAAGACAGCAGATAAGTTTCTTTTCATTTTAATTTAGGGTATGCTGATTATCGAAATATTTCCACAGGGAAGGAGGTGTTGGCTGTAAAACCACACAAACAAAAGTGAATTTTATAATAGAACAAGACTGTATGTGCAGTGCTCAACTCAAAAAATAATAACTCAGGCATTAGGTTAAATTCCTAACTTGGAATTTAGCTGGATATGTGGCAAAAATGAAGATAGGACGGAAGCAATATCTGAAGGCTGCAACCACAGAAAACAATAGAATAATTAAAAAATAAAGGAAATCAGAGAGTGTTTGCAGTAAAAGTATAAGAAAATTGCAGTAGTCTGTTCTACCATACACAAGATACGAGGAATAATTTTTCTTTCACTTTATCCTATAGGATGCTTCTAACTGACAAATGACAACAGTAAGACATTCTGGCAAACAGGCTGCAGTGATTACAACTCCAAATCGAAAAGGCAGCATTTCAGAAGTACAATTGCTATTAACAAACACATGGTGATTCAAGAAATAGAGGGCTTAGATTGCCACCGATAATCATTGAACAACCTCCAAGTGCCTGTCTCTAGTATTTCACCTTCCTTTAATGTGACCTCCTCTACTTAAATTTGCTGCTTTTGCACGCTGCCATGCGTGGCTGCAATACATTACCTGCAATGGTATAATCAATTTGATCCAGTGCAGAACATATCAGGTTTGTATGATGATGCATTTCATTATTGCTATTTCTTGATCTGATGTATGTTAAGAAGCCCAGATTGTTAAAATTGAGCTCGAAGTAATGCTGATCATTCACCAAGTTCAAGGTCTCCTTGGACTTGAGAATATTTAATGAGCAGCTGTTTTTTCAAAGATTCACTCTTCTTGAAAGACTAAGATTTGTTCTGCTAGACAGGTGTGCTGTGTAAGATGCTGATACTCCAGAACCAGCTGCAAAAGTACTGTGGGTTGGATTTAGATGTATTATATATAAGAGTTGTAATTTCATTCATCTGTTTTAAATTGAAGGGTAATTAGAATTGCCTACTTTATTATAACTCAGTTTAGTGTGCACATTAAAATTATTGTTCCAGCATTTTATGTTGAATAGAATGATAATTTTATTCTATCTTCTGAAATGTTTACTATAACTGGTTAGAATAATGGACAGTGAAAAGCATGAGGTGAATATGAGTACTATAACCCATAGTACTATATCTATATAGCAATGTACTTTGAGATATTAAATGACAAATGTGGCAAAGGTGCAATTACTTTTTTCAATCTAATAGGAAGGAGGAAAAAGATGTAATAGAATAAAATATATAGACTGTACTTCCATTGCAACGATTGTTAGGTAGTAAATCTCTGACTCGTTTTATTGAAAACCTTGAGATTTGTAATATCCATTACAGACATTATTTTCTTCCCTGCTTCTTGAAAAACAGACTGTCCTGTTGGTTTGAATTTTGTTACAGGGTACAGTGAAGTGTCAGTTTATGACTGTGGCCTCTAAGGCATGAAATAACTAATAGGTACCTTCAATGGGTCTGCAATGTTGTATGGTACAAATTCAGAAATGTGTCTAACTTCTGCATTTTGTTCTGAGTTATTTCGTCTGTTGTCTTATTTTACGTGACTAAAAGTAGATCCAGTAAATAAATTAATGATGTCATGGTTTTACGATTTTTGGTACTGGTATTCCACNTCCTGGGGCGTGGGTCCGTGGGTGCCCCACACCAATCGTCACGGAACCGGGCCGAACCTGCCCGCAGTAAATAAATTAATGAAGACTCGTTTACCATAAAGGAAGAAGATGTATGGTCTCTACATTGGTCTTTTGGACAATGACAGTTTCACACAAACTACAACTCAGTCAGTCAGTCACAGAATCACAGAACTGTAGGGGTTGGAGAGATCATCGAGTCCAACCCCCTGCCAAAGCAGCTCCCTAGCCCAGGTTGCACAGGTAGGCGTCCAGGTGGGGCTTGAATATCTCCAGAGAAAGAGACTCCACCACCTCTCTGTGCAGCCTGTGCCAGTGCTCTGTCACTGCACTGTGAAGAAGTTCCCACGCACATTCAAGTGGAACTTCTTATGCTTCATTTTGTGGTCATTTCCCCTTGTCCTATCACCACACACTGTAAAGTCCAGCCTCATCTCTTTGCCTCCCACTCCTTAGATATTCACAGATGTGGGTCAGATCCCCTCTGAATCTTCTTTTTTCAAGGCTGAACAGATCCAGGTCACAGGATCACAGAATCAGAATCACGGAATCATCAAGGTTGGAAAAGACCTGTAAGATCATTCAGTCCAACCATTCACCCATCACCAAGGTCTCAGAACCTTTCCTCATAAGAGGGGTGTTCCATGTACTTTATCATCTTTGTAGCCCTCCACTGGACTCTTTCAAGGAGATCCCTGTCTTTTTTGTTCTGAGGAGCCCAGAACTGGACACAGTACTCCAGGTGAGGCCTCACCAAGGCAGAGTAGAGGGGGAGGATCGCCTCCCTCAATTGCTGACCACGATCTTTTTAATGCATCCCAGGATTCCATTGGCCTTCTTGGACTCCAGGGCACACTGCTGGTTCATGGCCAACCTGCTGTCCACCAGGACACCCAGGTCTCTCTCAGAGCTCCCCTCCTGCATGTCATCCCCTAATCTGTACTGATACATTTGGTTATTCTTCCCTAGGTGCAAGACTCTACACTTGCTCTGGTTAAACCTCATCTGGTTCCTCTCTGCCCAACTCTCCAGCCTGTCCAGGTCTCGTTGAACGGCAGCTCAGCCTTCTGTTGTGTCAGCCATTCCTCCCAGCTTCGTATCATCAGTCCTGCCACTAGAGCCAAAAATCATGTGAGAGGATTCAGACATATGGAGGTCTGTCTTGCAAATCCTTCTTTGAGCATGGGATATCACCATATTCAGATCTGTGGAAGCAGAGCAGTATCCCCTGGTGTGCTGAGCCCAGAGCAGAGGAGCTGCTCTCTGTGACAGCAACAGGGTCTGAGGCAGCAGCATGGAGCTGCATCAGCGGAGGGGCAGCTAGGGGTTAGGGACAGGGTCTGTCCCAGAGGGCGGTGGGCATGGAACAGACTGCCCAGGGCAGTGGATACGGCCCCGAGTGCTGGAGCTCAGGGAATGTTTGCGCAGTGTCAGACATAGCATTTGGTTTTTGGGTGGTCCTGTGTGGAACCAGGAGTTGGTCTTAGTGATCCTTTTGTGTCTTTTTTAATTTGGGATATTCCATGATTCTATGCCCTCAAGTACCCTACTAGCATGGAGGTGTGCCTCTCTAAGCTCTCAGTCCAGCAATCACACAGGGAGGACAGTAAGGAGACAAGTAAGTGACTCCCACTGCTTGGAACCCCCTGAGACCTAAAGGACTTCTTTTGGTTTGAAGTCTAAGGAACCACTTTGCAATAAGAGAAGACCATAATAGAGGTAATAAAGAGAATATTGCTTCAGACCTGCTTGCTGTCTGTTTGTAGATAATGACAATTATTACATAAGGCTCTGATTCGCTCTTACACTAGGTTTCTCTGTGCTATTCTGTTAGCCTTTCATACACAGCTTAATTAACTGACTTAATCAACTCTGGTAGGATTCCTCCTGTGAAAAACAGTCTGTAATCAGCATAAAACCATCGTACCAGCTCTGTGTTGTCCTCTGTCATGGCCATATGGAAGAACGCAGTGTGCAATAAAGAATAAAGAATAAGGTCAATGATTGCAGAAAAAAAACAACAACACATTGTTAAGCAAGAAGTTGTGCCTGGGGAGCAAGAATAGAGTCAAAACCACTACTAAGACAAGATGCGTGTGCTTGGAAAATTTAAACAGCTAGTGTGATCTGTAGTCCCTGTAGGCAGCTCAACTTCAATTGACACTTCTGAAAAATGTGGTATGAAGCATACACATCATCAATAGGGTTTAATTTATCTAGTCCTCCTTATGAAGCATGAGCAAACCTTATGCTATCTCTGTAGATGCTATGAGGGAAAAAAGATTTACTGGAAAGAGAAAAACACAATTCAGCATAGAGGCAGACTGTGCTTGGGAAACAGATAGAGAGATGTATGCCAAACACCTGTTTTTAGAACTCTGCAACTGCAGGAATCTCATTAATCTTGGAGATTTCATCAGAATTAGACTGATATTTATCAGTGCTGTGAAATATAGCAGCAGGTAAACACCTGTTGTAGAGATAATATAAATAACATAAAATCTGTGATCTGTGCTGGGATTCATTTAGTCTTCTGTGTACACTGACTTGATGTAGCAACTGAAGTTCCTATATTGATTTGATTATTGGACGTGCAGTCACAACCTAGAGCAAGATGTTAGAACTGTAAAGTAACCTCTGGTTTTAAGAAATGGCCTGATTACTTTGAACACTCTCTACAGTGTCTGGCTATACACTCAAAAATAAGTGGTGACAGCATGCATTGTGAAGCACTAGGATAAGGATGGTGTCACAAGTTGATGCAGAAAGAGAATCAGGGTGAGAAAAGAGCAAAGCTAATCAGTGTGTCATGCTCCCAGAATAACCCATTCCAAAATAAGTCTACTTAAACTCCCTCTATAAATGAAGAAACAAGAGCTATAAATAGAACTCTGGAACTTCAAGGTATAGATAGATAAGAAATCCTTCTCAAGGAGAATTCATGAAGATGAGGAATACACTGAGATCTATGCTCAGGTATTGGGCAAAATGCAAGGAATGGTAAAAAAAAAGGTTCCTACTCAGGTAAAAGGAAATAAGAATGCTTTGCCTCAAAGAAAGTAATGAAGTAACACTTAATTGTTTTGCTCAGCAGGTTGGAAAGCAGCATTTTCAGCCACAGAGCAATTCTGTGATTGTTAGATGTGACCTCAAATCCCCATTACCTGAGTTGTGGCTGTGCATGAGAATCACAGCTATGGACCAGGGCTGTGTTGTTCTAGATAATATACAAATGGTGAGTAAAACAAAGTCCCTGTCTCAAATTGTCTGTGCTAGGAAGAGAGATAACTTGAAAAGATGAGAAATTGGTTACAGAGATGCATTGAGGTTCTGGGTCAAAACGTGTAGCAATGCAGGATGTGGAATTCCTCTCCAGATACTGGTGTTCCAGGTACTCAACTTAGTGATAATTTCAAAGCTGGGGCCAAATGGCCTTGTAGAAAGAACAGTAAGTCTGTGCAGATAATTAGAAATTATAAAGATGGATGAATGCAGCTGGGTTTGGAAAATGTCCTTTTTGTAACTCAGCTACACACCACTGAATCCTGGTGAATTGAAGACCATTAAAAGATCAAAATCAAGCACCATTATCTTTGCAAAATCTCCTACTTATACTTGGGAGCTGCAGTTCTGGTTTCTCTTAGACATCAGTTAGATTGTCTTCTTTGTTTCTATTGGGAATAAGCTGATTTATTTGCTCTATGAATTGGTTAAGGTAATATTAACTTAATTAGGAGAATAAGGAAGTAATTAGAGTTGTGGTAGCTGTAATAAATTAGAAAGTACACAATTGCTTGATTTTCTATGTTTTAGCACAGCAAAAGATTAGGAATAAATTTGTTTTCAGTCTCCTAATGCAATATACCAAGTTTCCCTCCAGAAATTTTCAACTCAAACATTTTGTTTAAACAAAACATTCTGATAAACTGATTGTCAAATCATAAACTTATAATGGATATCCCCATCTTAAGCATTTACATGACAGTTTGACTGAGTGCTAAGTAATTTATTCTCCAAGTATGAAAGGAATGAAAGGACCTTATGAGTTACCATACTTAGATGTCTTTTGCCACAGTTAACACATGGACACAAGCTCCATCTCAAAATCATCCAAGTAATTATTCTTTGTAAGACTGTTTCAGAACCTCAATGTTTTCATCATAAGAAAAGATTCTAACTCTCCTTAAGCCTCAGGTCTACTCACAGCTAACTCATAGTAATCTTTTTTCTTTTTCTTAGTATTCCTTTTCCTTTTCTGTTTCTTTATGATTGCTATTTGTTTTCCTTATTTTCTATTTCTCCCACACAACCTAGATTTCAATCTTTAGAGGGAACAATTCAGCTCTCTCATTGTCTGTCACAGTGATTTCATCTGGTCTTCTTATAGTACACTGTCTTCATTGTTTACTTAATAAACTTCCCCCACTCCAATTTGAATAGATCTTTGTGGAACCAGGTGAATAGCAGTAAGTGAATTATTCCTACCCAGAGCAATGTACATCAGCCTTTTCCTCTCTCTGCTGGAAGTACTACACCTAATTGGAGGAAAATGAATTATAGGTGACTGGCCTCTTCTTCAAAGTACATTTAATTCAACTGAAGTCAATAGGAAGAATGTAATGCCTCAAGAAATATCTATTATCTAGTATTCTATAAAATTGTCGTCTTTTCAGGAAGTTTGTTTTAAAACTACTGCCACTCTAAAGTGCTTTATTTCACCATTTATTTCATCAAGGAATAATTCTATCATGTGATAGTGGATAGTAATCTTCATGCCTATGTGGTGATTCTTGGTGTTTAAGACAAGTTATGTGAGTGATTCTTGTGGCAGTGTAAACATAATATATTGCTGAACATTAGCAAGCATGGGCTGTGCCTAGATGTGGAAGACATATGGAAAAGGATATCCTTTCATAGAAAAGCTTGTATTACTCAGCACCATTCTGTTCCATGCTGTTACATTTGTATGCATGAGTTTAAAAAGTATGAGATGCATTTCCAGTCAAGAATGCTGCCATAAACTTCACTGGATGAGAGACAAAAAGGCTTGTTAACACGCTCCTTCTCAGTGTATGGTACCACAAGTATGACTCATTCCCTGTGTCAACAAACCTTCATGGATTTGGAGGTAATACTGACTGCTTTTATTCTGTTATATAATGTCACTCCTTGTAATCGAGTTTCTTCTGGATTGGATGAAAGGATCCAACAATTCAATTCTGAATGCATTCCAAGTGAGAATTTCACTCTGATGCCATTCTGCTACATCATATGAGAGTCAGCTGAGTCACACACTCAGGATTCATATATCACTTTCTTCTCTTATTAAGCCAGCATGTTCATTGAAAAGGAAACATGAAACATACCCTGAAAATATCAAGTTTATTTATGTTATTATATGTCAATTGTTGGAAGTAGCACATACACTGAAATACTTAAATTCTTCTTGAATTATGAATTCAGGATAGCACATTCAAATATTAGACGACCTTGCCAATAACCTTGAGATACTGTCAATATTTCTAACCACTAATAATAGCCTAGAGTGGTTTACTCAGTCTTACCTAGCTGCAAGGTAAAACATCTTATCTTAAACTGTTTACAGTACAACAAAATACTTGTTTCTATGACCTATTCTGGCTTCTTTCCTTAGCTTTCTCTTCTTGAACCACCAATCATTCCCATTTCAGTCTCCTGGTACCACAGCAAGGACATAGAAAGTGTGGGACCATTCCTTCCACTAAACCAGTTCCTCCTCACGGGAGGAGGAATGAAATGGGAATTGTTAATCCTGTATGCTCTCATTTTGTAATTGTACCCATTGTCTTCACTGTTCTTTCTACAGGTATCAAGACCTTCTTTTTCAAAGCTTTGTAATTTAACTGATAGGACTGGACAATGCCCTGAGCAACTTGGTCACAGCTGGTCTTGTGCTGGGGATGGCTTATTCAACTGGTGTTGCAGAAATCTATCCAAGTCATACTATTCTGTGTCTATAGCCACCCTATATGGATATGCTACAGATATTTTGCATGTCTTTTAAAATCTTCTGTACCTGTCTTTCTAATTCTTTTTTTTTTTTTAATAATAATAATTAATTTAAATAGGGTATCAAAATCTACAAAGTCCTTTTTTCTTTTTCTTTTTCTTTTTCTTTTTCTTTTTCTTTTTCTTTTTCTTTTTCTTTTTCTTTTTCTTTTTCTTTTTCTTTTTTAATATTTTTATGAAGGAATCTCAAACACTTCCTAATAAATCTGTGGAGTACTAATGGATATTTTAGATATGTGATTAATGAATTTAGAGTACCTGAAGATAATAATGCCTTATGGAATAGAAATATACCACATATTAGTTCTTCAGTCAATATCAGAAAACATTCATTAGATCTTGTTCTGAAGTATATGTTGTTGGCAGTTTGTTCAGAAAACCAGTGAGTTTTCTAGCTTTGATTAATATCTGAATTTCACACAGAACACTGGCATATCACTCTTGTAAAAGGGATGAAACTGTGAACTGTAAATGCTTGAGAATTTATCTGTCAGTAAAATAAGATATAGGAAAATGATTAAAAGAATGCATTGATTTTGGAGTTTGGATTTTTTAATAACAATCTCAAATTAGGGTAATTCTTTATCCTTATGTTAAGTATATGAAATCTCATGTTTCTAAAGTTAGTTATGTAGGAAAATTATTTTTGATATTATAATCTAATTTTAGGTTTCTTTTTTTCCTATTTATGAAAAAAAAAAAACCTTTTGCCTCACCCTTCTACACTGGGAACAAAACCTAATAAATTTCTTTTGTTGTTTTAATTCTTTTCTCTACTTTCAATTAATAAGGCAAAGATGCTAAAACTGTTGGGACTAACACAAGCAAGTTACTAACCTTGAAATCCTGCTTTGTGTGGCACACTATTCTAGAGGTTTCCAATGACTCAAGATGAGTTACAGAAGTACTGATTCTAAAATTCATCATAAAATAATTTTTTCTTAAATAATGCTGACAATCAGCAGAGGCTAAATCATAGAAATAACTTCGGCGGTTATATTAGCTAAGTGTGTTAGAAAATAACTTTAGGAGGCCTATGGCTTCATAAGCTAAGAAGACCAAAGAATTTCCTGTCAGCTCTTATGGTTGCTTGCATGGGAGTTCTGTGAGGTGATTTTTATTATACAAAAAAAAAAAAAAAAAGGAGAAGCTTCGTTTGTAATAGTCCTTGCATTTTTCATACCAAGTGGCACTGGAGGAGGTACGTGAGAATGAACAGATAATATACATGAACAGATAATATAGGACAGCAGTGGTGATATCCAACCCTAGCATAAAACATATAAATTTAAGTTTCTCCATGTATGTGTCTACGTATAATTTAGCCATCTAGACTCCTGTTGTAGTGCATCAGTGTCTAAGGGTGATTCAATTGCCTAAAGGCGTGTATCCTTATGACCAGAATGCAAAGATGAGCAACATCCAGCTGATAGGGCAATAAGCATTATGTCTAGAACATCACACATGCATGAATGGATCTATAAGAAAGATTTACCAAAGAATGACTGAGGTTATGTCATTTATCTGAGTATTCCCTACACTACAAGTTGTATCTTGCACAACTTCTATCTGGTCTTGAGAGCATACAGTCAAACACATAAATACAAATAAATAAAAGACCCTATAGGACTAGAGAAGGGCTTCAAGTTGCACCTGGAAATTCATATTGGATGTTTGGAATTACTTCTCCAAGAGAGTGGTCAGGTGCTGGAATAGGCTGCCCAGGGAGGTGGTGGAGTCACCAATCCTGGAGTTGTTCAAGAAACTGATGTTGTACTGGGGGACATGGTTTAGTGGGAAGTACTGGTGTTAGGTGAATGGTTGGACTGGATGACCTTGGAGATCTTTTTCAACCTTGGTGATTTGGTGATTCTATGATTCTATGAAATGTAGTCAAATACATTAAAATGTATGTGATTATCTTTTATGTCTCTGAAGAATAAAGACAGCTTCTGAGGTAAGAATACAAACACAGAAACCATCAGAACATACCACCTATGTGCACTCTCAACTCAAGCTCTTAATTTGCTCTGCTGTAGCAGCAGAGATGAAGAGAAGCAGACTGGAGACATCAAGATGGTGAGACAGGTCTGAAGCCCCATCAAATGTATGCAGAAGATTTAAATTCTGAATGGTTTTAGGTCTTATTCCTATGTAGTGTAGATGAGATGAAATAATTCAATGTATAAGTGAAAAAAGCATATTTTTATTATTATATTAGGACTGAGTTGGACAGAAATAAGCACAAGAGTAGTGTGTAAAAAGCCAATATACTCATTTATCCTATTTGTTAGTGTAGGAGTTGTCAACCTGACATCAAAGCTGTAAGCACAGATGAAAAGAGCCTCAGCCAAAGACTGAGATGCAAATCATCCGTATCCTTCAGTGATTTCCCTTAAGCTTCTAGAACTGCTTCTGACTCCTCAGCTTTGGGCTTCCCTGGCTGACTGCTGTCCTCACCCTAACCTTACCACAGTACCAGGAAAGGCTCCCAGATGAATTCTGTCAATCATATGAGACAGTGATAAAAAGCTGTGAGATGTGAACCAGACAAAAACATTTCAATCTCCTTCTTCCATCCCTCTTTTTAAGTCTTGAAACTGCTTCACAGACATTGAGCATCAGAGGCAAAGAAGATCAAATTGACACTGAATGTGATAGAAACCTTGGGACTTAGGTTTTAGGTGAGAATAAAATAAACCCTGAGCATAACCCTATTCATTCCCATCAAGTGCTGTAAGTCAGTCAACATCTCTATGTGTGTGTATGTACATGTGTACATCCAGTACGCAGCATGGGATAGTAACTGTGTCACACATCAGATGAAGAGAGAAATGAATAGGTTTTATCACCTTATGGAGAGTAATAAAATCTCTTATTTCTTTTATGATTTTGGCCTAGCAGACAGAAACAAAGAACCCCAAGGACACAGAAGTGCACCCTGTACTTTGTGTTTATTCCCAGTACATGGGTCCTGGAGCAGCAATAAAATTGTTGAAAAGTTGGAAAAGCACTCTAACTGTTGGTAAGCAATGAGCACAGCAAGTATCTTACCTTAACTTTTAAGTTTCCATAACTTTCATACTGACTGTTTGCATACCAATAAGTAGAAAGTTGTTCTAACTTCTAAGAACACTTAGCCTATGCTTAAGAAAAAGAATGAGCAGAGTGTCTAAAAACATGACAACTAGCACAGTGGGTCAGATTAAAAGTATATGGGTATCAGTATTCTGCCTCTAATGTTTGCTAGAATATATGTCAGTATATTGTTATTTTCCTATTGCTGATTTTTTGTCTGTTTTCTGCTACTGGCAATTTAACAGCTCTGTGAAACAGAGTTCACGTTTGGACCTACTGCATTTAATATTCACTGATGAAACTACCAATCTTTAACTTGTCTATTCCTTTTCAGTGACAATTTAGATACAAATTTCTTAAATAAATCTCAGTTCTCCAGCATAGTGTTTCAAATGGTCGTGTAGGCAGCAACTGCCCCATGCCTCTGTCATTGGACTGTTCATTTTAGTAACCAGTATGTTATACTTAGGTACTGTGCCTATTTTTGAAATAATAACAGAGAAAGTTAATATTTTGATGTCCATTTTATCTCACTTTGCTCATTTTTTATGAAAAAGATGCCAGGGTTTATATAATTACCAACCAGAGAATAAAGACTTAGAGCAAGAGTCCTGGTTCAGAGGAAGTAGCCCAAAAAAGATGCTATTCCATCCATATCTCCCCACAATTAAGATGGTTTCTAATGATTGTATTTGTCTTCATTTGTTTCAAAGCACAAGTGCTCCCGTACTACTTTCCCATACATGGACTCTACAGTTAAGTGTAGACTAATCAAAGTCAATTTTAATATGTAGTAATTTTAAAGAGTATTATATGATTTTACATGAGTGAGATAAATCTGTAGTGTTTGTTTTGTTTTGTTTTCTGTAGCTTTCCCAAGCAATGATCTGAATGCATGGAATTAAAAGACCTACTTCACTGTTTGTTTGTTTGTTTAGGGAGAGGAGTGAGTTGATATAGAACAATGTAACAATCAGTTAATTGCTTCTTTGTTCCATGGTGCTGCTTATCATAAGTTCATTCTTGCTCCTTCAAGACTTTCTCAAAGAACACAAACTTTATTCAGTATTGTAAGTCGCAGAGAAAAAGAAAATGTAGGAAGTTGGCTGTCTGAAGAGTTTTGCACCAAAGACAACGGCATGCTTGTCATTAGTCTCTGTCAAAAACTAATTATCAGAAATCTGGATTGTTAAGGAATAATTTCTTTTGTAACCTCAATATAATTGGCACAATGCAACAAAATATCAAAGATGTACTGTGAGATTAATATAAAGCTAGTTAAAGGCAGCAAGAAAAACATGGCTTATAATTTTCTATAATTTAGCAGGAAAATGCAGTACACTCTGTAAATGGACAAAAATAACCTTCACTTTCAGCAGCCTTCTTTTCAGAAAGCAATTACTACTTGTTAGCCTTTGAATTTTGCTTCTCCTTAACAACATTAAAAAGAACACAATTTTTATCTTCAGAAGTCCGAAATGTTTTATATGAGCTTTGTTATAAGGCTGCTTCATGTGCCAAATGTCCGCTATCCAATTTTAGAAAAAAATTAAGCTTGGTGATGCATTTTTGATCTTCCATTTCCAGCAGAGACATTCTTCAAATCTTCTCTATTCTTCTGTATAGGATAAACTAATGTGGTGTATAATAACATCTCAATTTTGCACTGTTATCAAAGACCTTTATACTGACACAGTTCTTTAGACTTAAAGCTCTGCATGGGGGGAAGAGTCAGCTGTACTGAAGAAACAGATGTTAAATTTTAAAGAGTAAGAATAGCTTTCTCCATACAATGTGTTGAAGTTAAGAAGAGTTTGCAATGTGCAATTTAGCATGGAATTAAATCTGATGAGCACCTCTGCAGATGCTCAAAGGCCACTTTTTTGTGTAAATGTATAAAAAGAAAAATTCCACAGTTAACCTGCCTTAACATGGAGCAGTAAGTGAGATTTTCCAAATAATGGAAAGGACAAGCTAACAACAAACAAAGCAATCAGAAGGCGCCACCTTGGAATCAGATCATCTGAGACACTTAGGGAACTTCAGCAATTTCTTTTAGCATAGTCAGGTTGGATCAGAAATTCATGTTCACTGCACTTCTCAGTGCTCAGGAAGGATTTTAAACCAAATGTGCTGCTCTTAGTTTCTCCAGTTATAGTGACAACAAACCTGAGTGGGGTATAACCCTTTGCTCTGTGGGGTACTGCAGTCTTTCGTGCAAGAAAGAGTAGTCACAAACTAAGACAAGTGTTTACAAGGATCTTTTCTGAAGAACGTTCTCTTCAACATGTTCATTTGGCTCCCCTTTATAGCACTGGCCATACAGCCCTTTTCTTTACGGTCCAACAGTCACTAACTTCAGCAATGGAAAGCAGGGGTTATTTATGAGAATCAAGTAGTATGAAATCAGAATTGTGTTGCTGCTTCTTTTTTGGATTAGTGTCATCTCCTGCTGCTAGCTGTTCACAATCCCTCCTAAAAATGAGTGCAACTCAGTGCTTAGTGTTGTTCCATTGTTCATTTGTCAACAAATTGGACACAAAACCCAGGCTGCAAAACAGTGGGCAAGAGGAAGATCAGGGCTTTATTCAGCAAGCTGTGTAATTCTGAAATACAATTCACTTTTATGATGACACACCTCATTACTTTTTCATTCCTTTTGAGAAAAAACAGATTGGGGTTGTGCTGTATGTCTTGCCAACAATTGATACCTAGTTATCACTGACAGAGACTACCAGCTACAGAGAGTGTATGGTCAATGGGCATTTCCGAAATTAGAAATGCTCTGAGTAAGATGGAAATGTAATGTCCCTAATGTAATGGAAATATCTGCAAGTATTCTCAGTTGCCCTTGTATAATGCAAACAAGAGAAGGAATAACGTCAGAAAAGTGGTTGAATTCTGGTATTGTTTTCCCAAGTATAATTGTATTCCTATCTCTTCTAATGGAAATGTATTATAGACCTAAGCTGGTAAAGGGCTGGCTGCCTGACAACCATCATCAGCAGAAGTGCTGAGAATAAAATACATCTGCCAGGAATACCATGCTCATTTTAACACATATTCTATCAACCAGAAAAAGTAAAGAAAAAGCAAAACGTAGATTTGATTTGACAGATTAAGCCCACACCCTCAAACATACAGTTAAGAAAATGAAAAGCTTATTAATACACAGATAGATATTTCAAAGATTAATTTTATTTTATCTTTTTAGATATACATTTAGTTTAATCTTCTTATAAAGGTAAAATTTCTGTTGCCCAATCCCTTTGTGAGTTAATGTGATATTTTTGTTACTGATATTCATCAACTATAGAAGTAAATCATCAACCAAACTTTCTATTTGATTTTAAATTTCCAACATTCCTTGTTTGTTTTTTTTTTTTTTTTTTTTTATGTGTTTGTTTGTGGGATTGGATTCTTTTTGCAGTTGAAAANAACCATAATACAATTTTTTATTTTATTTTAAATTCACAACATTCCTTGTTTTTTTTTTTTTTTTTTTTCTGTATGTGTCTCTTTGCATATATTCTAAGATACAATGTGTATTGTCCAGGTACCCAGAAATATAAAGAATCCACAGAACTTGAGCATTAACTCTTTAACTCCCAGTGCACTACATGATGTTATGATGTGGAATACTGAAAACAGAAATCATAAAACCATGACAGTATACAAAACAAAACAACAAAAGGAAAACAACAGAAAAAAAGAAGACAACAAAGAGGAGTGGGTTTAAATAGCATGAAGCTTCATTAACTAAGACAAATATAACAGTCCATCTTCAGTCTCTCCTAGCTGAAGTTAAAGATGCTGATTTTCACGTTTATAGTTCTTCACAGTACATAAGCTGACTGGGGACAGTTACCTCTTTGCAGCAATTGCTGGAAATGAACGTCTCTATTTTAAAGCCTCCCTGTGCCCCAGGAAGCATATCTTTTAGTTGTCGAACTACACATTCCCTCCTTAGTACAGTAATCTTAGAATTTAGAGCCTCATGTGCTGGGAAATATTCATCAGGCCAAAATTCATGTACTGGTGCCATCATGCGTGAGAGATTAACCCAAATCAGAGATCTGCATTGCCTCTGCAGCTGCTGTACACAGCGCTCTGAGGAAGACATCCTCCTCACAGGGTACAGCAGAGAGGACTGAAGCTATTTGCCAGCCTGTGAAGAACTGATACTCCTGATTCCTCCACTATGGATGGAAAAACTCCAGTGGTGCCAAGAGAGTTAAAGAGCTTGCATCTGGTTCTGCCACCTGTGCTTGAATTACTGCAGCCAAAGTGAGCTGAACAGGGTTTTCATTCATGAGGAAAAGTATGATGCTCACTTCTGCATTGGTGACATGAGCAAAAGCTGCTGGAAGTAGCAATTGTGCTTACACTGGGGAAATGAGAGGTGTTTGTTTAAGCCATGGGCACTGTGGTAGCATCTCTATCCATCCAAACATCTCTTTTCCCCCTCTCTGGTGTGCACAGTTCTAGTCAGAATCTCCTCAGTGCTAAGATTACAGCATCACAATTTAAATTTTTACGATTCAAATATTGAGGGGCCCACAGTTGCTGCTTAACTAACAGAGTTAGTATTTGAAATAAAAAGATAACATAGAAACCACAGAATCTGCATAATTTTGCAGTGGATGTTGTTAATCCTCATTTATTTTATGACTGTACTGATTTGAGTGGATTATAAGGACAGCTCACTCAGAAAAAGCTTAGCCCAGCTGCATGTCATATCAAAACAGAGTGGGCACGGGGATCTGTGCTTTCATGCTTTAAGCTGTAATGTTGAAAGGAGATAATCAATTTTAAATTACATTTCTGTCTTGGACTGTTTTACTGGCTGCTATTATGAAAACACCTGTGCTTATGAGAACTGTTAACCATTATTTCTCATTATTTTCAATTTGGGTATCATATTTGACATCCCTTTGTATCTTATCTGTGCTATTTCTCCTGCAAAATCTATATCTTACTTTAACATAAATGATTTTACTCTTACATATCCTTGGATTTTACATCTGATATCTACAAATGTAATTGACTGAGATATCACTAAAGATGACAATTTTGAAATATTGTTCTGACATACTGCTACCAAAGAAAAAGAGAAAGCAAACCAGCATTTATGTAAGATATGAAAATATGATTATAAAACAATTAGCTTGAGGCGACTAACTAAAATTGGTTTCTAACTGAAAAATGACTTTAAAATGTGCAGAGGTTTCCTGTATATTCTCTTTCTATTCCTGTCCATTGTCTTTAGATATTTATATTACATATATTCTGATAAATTTGTTAATTGAAGCAGAGTTTTCCATGTCAATATTGGCTATTTGATTAATGCTCATTTAAGAATGCTGAATGGAAAGGGTGTTGTGTTGTAACAGGAGCACGTAAACTTGTAAGAATAAAGATAAGGTAATTTTATGGTCACTGTTCGTATGTTGACAGTAAACACCTTTGATAGAAATGGAACATAAATTTTTCTTCTTCAAGGCACTGATTTCACTTTGAAAAAAGCAGCAAGAAAAACAGACAGGTAAGGAAAATGTTGGTTAACCAGATGATTATCTGTGTCTGAAATACTGATACACATTTTTCAAGGAAGTCTTACCAGTGACAGTCTGACTTGTCCCTGTTTTATTCCCTGGGAGACTGTTTTTGCTTCCAGGAGAAAATGTCAATACAGGAAACAAGGAGACCTGCCAAGATAAGCATCTCATTTGATACACAAGGATAAGGTGCTTGGTAATTTTCCATCAAAATTATAGAGTTGGAAAAGGTGATTCATCAGAATCAGGAATTCTTTGTGAAGACTTTTAGTCTTTCAGTTTCAACAGGAAAGGCTGGTTGACTTCCAGTGCTTGGGTGAAATAGAGCTACTTCATTGCCCTAAGGTCATCAGTGCTGACTGCACTCTCTCTGGATATGAGAAACTGTGTTTCAAGTCTTTATTCCTGATTTAGATTATAAACTCAAACTTCTTTTTTTGCACGTCAAAGATAAATGCCTTGTTACCTATGTTAGAAACTTAGCGTCATTAAGGCTGGAAAAGACCACTAAGATCATCAAGATCAACAGTTGACCCATCATCACCATGCCCACTAACCATGTCCCTCAGTGCCATGTCTATGTTTTTCTTGAAAATATCCAGGCATCATAACTCTACTACTTTCACACAGTAAAACCCTTGTTACTTATTCACTGTTCCAAAAAAGGGAATTGAGTCATACTGATTTTATAGTCAAGTGTTTGTAGTACTCATGTGGGAGGATAGTATTATGTACAATCAATATTTAATACTTTGTTAACAGAAATAAGTCTTGCCAGTGAAATTAGTTATCCTCTGTACCTATTCCATGGTATTCAGTAGATTTATGATTCAGGCACTTGCCTAGGGCTGTTGTTGCTGTACTTGCCACTCAGAGAAAAATGTGCTTCTCTCCTTTTCTTTTTGAAAGGAAGCAGAAGGTTTTATGCAATCTCAACGCTTTTCACAATGGAACAAACTATGTTTCTGAGCAGTTTTAAACAAAATTTGAGATTAGCTCCAGCTCATTGCAGGAATTCTGTCCAGAAAAAGAAAAGTAAGTGAAGACATGACATAAATGTCTGGAGCCATTCTAAATGCTCTGCAATCCATCTGCATTGGAGGGGAACACACAATACAGAGATGGTGGGAAATCTCTGCCAGGGTGACTGACTGCCAAGGACCAGGCAAGATAACCAGGAGCATCTAAGATAGAAATAGACTTTCTGCATATGTCTTAATGACTGAAAAGGCGAGAGGCTCATACCAACGTCTAAGAGGAGAAAGGGTTAAAGAAGTTCCTAAAAACTCTTAAACTTCTCTTTCATGCTTTCCTGTTGCATATCCACAGGGCAGGATTCATTTCCCTAATTGTAAGAATCTGTTTCCATTTGTGATGCATGAAAGTACACCACCCCTCCTTTTTTGAACTGCTCCTTTAGCAGAAATGGTAAATCCTGTGTTGCACATTCCAGTTCTTTGAGGTCATCCTGGTTATCCTCAAAATACACACAGTCACACACACCCTCTTGGCTGTGATCTGGGTGATTTACTGCATAGCTAAAGTCATAATCAGCCCATGAATTGCAAAACCCTAATTGATAGATGTGGTCAAAGTTATTAAGTGACAGCTATTTGTAAGCTTACATTATGTAATATGCATTTGTGGCCTAATTCTGTCTACAAGTGGACAAATATTCATTCCATAAAATTGTCGACTTAATTTGAAATCTGCTTTAGTAGACACGAGAGAGAAATTTTTTTCTTAATCTTTCCTATGATTTATTTAATATTTGCCTCACTTCCCAATCAAATGATAGTGGAGTTTGGAGATATTATATTTTCCCATCAGTGTTATTGAGATAGCACTGATTTATATTTTTAGAGAGTTTTATCTCTACGGTAATTTTTTGTCTGATTCTGTTAGACCTTGCTCATGTAAGTAGTACTCCCAAGAACACAAGTGTAGGCATATCAATGAAAAAATCAACATGTAAAGACAAATTAAACATCAGCGTCTGATTTATGACTTCCCTAATAGTCATTAGACATAAAACAGAAAAAAGTAAAATAATTCAACTCTAAAAACCATGAAAACATCTTCTGAGAACAATTAAACTAAAATAAAAAATTGTATCCAAAATGTGATCCAAAGGGATCCAACCTGAGACCATTTCATTTTTGAGGCAGAGGAGCTGAATCTACTTGTGCCCTCTACTTAGAGAATTTTTACAACCTTGATTAATTCTGGAAGATCTGTCAGTCACAGTAACATTTAAAAAAGATGAAGCTGTCTCAGTTTCTCTTGAATTTCCTACATATATAACCACACATATCCAGTCTTCCAGAAACAGAAAAAACACCGTTTATGTTAAAACCTTCGGGAACAGTCCCAGAGTTTTAACATTACCCTATTTAAGAAGGGGTCCAGTCATATATGTCAGATAAGAAATATTTGCCTTTATCACCCTTGCAGCGGGAGTTCATGACTCCACCAGTTGCATGTCTGCTCCACTCCCTCTTGTTTTTGTTCAGGTGCTAGGAGAAGTGGTCTGATAAAGGTAAGAGGAGGAATAACAGTGGAGGTACTTCAACTCAGTCCCTCATCTGCAAAAGTTTTCTTGGTGATAACTAGCTAAAGGTCATCAGCAATGCAGGGAATTATGCAGAGAAAGGATGGTGATTTATTATTTGTGCTGCAAAACTCATTTGAATAGGATGCCACTTTGTGTTACTGCAAGATGTAACGTAGCCTACAAGCACCATGTCTGATGCACTTTGGCAACCTAAAAAATGAGAGAGAGCATTTCAAATCTATTTGCACCTTTGTGTGTAGAAAATCTTCTCTGTCTACTGATTCTTGGAGCCAAATCCACCCCTTTCTTCCCCAAATCCACACATGTCAAAAGGAAGAGGTCACTATTGCATATTTTTTTCTGTAACAATCTACAGTGCTGTTTTTTATGCAGTTCATGAAGTAACATTTCACTTTAAATTACCCACAGTCATTCTAACAACTATGACTTGCTGTACAGTGGTGACTTTCATGTGCATTGTAAAGATCTGCAGATTACAGTACTCGAAAAGATTTCAAAGCTAGGATCTTATGTCTTTTGTCTTTGAAGTGTTTCTCGTTTACAGAATCTCCTTCATTTTAATTTTTTTTTTTTCAGATTTTCAAAGGCAAGAGACCCTGTACTGACCCTCTCATTCTTCAGATAGAAGGTTCAGTTTTGATGCCTTCATGTTCTCATTCT
Source organism: Odontophorus gujanensis (assembly GCA_013399175.1). Classification (NCBI taxonomy): domain Eukaryota; kingdom Metazoa; phylum Chordata; class Aves; order Galliformes; family Odontophoridae; genus Odontophorus; species Odontophorus gujanensis. The sequence goes on from VXAB01005254.1 coordinate 45,469, forward strand.
AATGTTAAGAAACAGTTCATTTAAAGAATTACTTATATTAACTCCAATCATCTTCTCTTCTTCCAGGGTTATTTGGCTATCATCTTGTTAAAGAAACAAAGACAGAAGAATGATAATAAGTGATTAGATCTTTTTGAAAGGAGAGAGCAAAGAAGTTACTCTATCTCAGCAGTGCAGCAAGTGCTTCCATTTTTTTTTTCTGCAAACACTCCTACAAGCTTATGTGTACAAAGACATTTATAACAGCTGCATTATATTGCAGTGCAGTCCTTTGCCAAAGTATACTAATGAATCTGCTGCACTATACTCAGTTTCCTCCATGTTAACTGAGTGTCTTTCATTCAGAAATAGTCCCCATCTCCATCATTTTTAGAAGGTATGTAGCAACAGCATAGGGACATCCTGCAACTGCAAGAAATCACTCTGATCATTCATCTAAAAAACTGAAACTTCTGATGGCATAAGTAGACTCTCTAAACATGAGTCTGGAGAATCTGTTGACAGAACCTGAATATGTGTACGTACATCTGTCAGTTTATTCATTTCACAGTTTCACTGCAGAGATCTGTATATATATAATTCCTTCTATGCATGTCAAAACAGTAATATGTTTATGGAGTCTTTGAGCAAGTACGAATCATTGCCTTCTTTTGCTTATATTGGTATGCCCTCCTGATGGTGAGCAAAGGGTAAATGATAGGATTATGGCTTGGAAGCATAGAAAATAATGAAAGAAAATGTGCTGCTTTAGTGAAACAAGCAATCTCTGCTTAGGATTCCTACAGGTTCAAATATGTGCAGGGCTGGTTGCTTAAAAACAAACAGCCCAGTGGGCAAAAAAACAGGGAAAACATGGCTTTGCTGAATGCTACTGACGATGGTGATACAGGACCTTGTAGTTTTAAGGGACCATTTTGCCACTGGATTTTTATTCCTTTCTCATCTCACAGCACAATCCCATTCCTATCATACGCAGTAGAGGATCAGAAAGAAGTGGTTTAGTGCATGGCATTTCTGTTCAGTACTTAAAGCTTCAGCTGAGTTATGTGCAGATAGGCTGCTGGAAACAATACCCATTTACTTTCCATTCACTAATGTAGAAGGAGAACCAACCAATCTGCTTTTTTATGTTCTTCTGTTCCTTCTGCAGAACAAACAATGATTTCATACATCATTCTGAAGTAGAATACATAGTCCTTTAAACTAGGAGGCATGGTATCTCCAATAGCTTCAGTTCAGAGATGAAGATTAATAAGGTGAAAAAAAAAAAAGCATCAAGAGAAAGAAACCTGCAGGAACTGGTCTGGAGGGGACACTTCTAGGTTTGAGCATACGAGAAAGCAAGAAATAAGTTAGGAAGCGTTGTTTTTCAAACTGAATATTGCAAAGAGAGAAAGGTGGCCACAGTAAAATAAATAAATAAATGAATATGCAGTGAATATGAAAGTCAAGATACAACAGTCTCCTCATGAGATTTAAAGTTGAGCAAAACCACATGCAGCTCCACTCTGCCGAGAGCACAGGAGGGGGAGGACAACCCATCACCTTTCACATTTCTTTTATTGGGATGACATCACAAAAGCACAGAATTGTATGGGTTGGAAGGAATCTCTGAAGATCATGGAGCCCAACCCCTCCCAAAGCTGGTTCCCTATAGGTAGGTTGTAGAGGTAAGCATCCAGATGGGTTTTGAATGTCAAAGAAAGAATTAGGAATGACAGAATGAAGAAGCATGTAGCTGCATATGGATGAGGAACAATATACTTACAGTGACCGTGATGGAAAGGTACTAACTGTAGCATAACTGAGAATGGGATATGAGTCTGAGACTCACATACTGGGAGAAGGGCAGTCTGCCTTTTTACTCATTTCCAGTGGACTAAACTGCCTGCCTGAAACAGAATCAGGGCAAAATAGGTTGTATTGCTCCGTGTGTACATAAAACACAGAAACAGCAATGAAGGAGTCTCTGTTGTTCCTTCCAGTGGAAAATTCAAGATGAAAAATGACAAACCACATGAGCAATTTTTTTTTTTTTAACCCAAATTCTACCAAGTTCAGGTTGACATTTCTGTCTTTCCCAATATGACATTTAAAAATTGTTCTATGTACCAATTTCCTAGGAAGTCTAGCTTGCAAGTATAGGTCTTCTGCATTAAAATATTTTGATGGGGTATTGAGTTGCCCAGGAAAGCTGTGTGTTATATGTTATTATTCTGTCATTCTGAGATAATCTTTCAGAAATCAGAGTAATCGCCTCTAACCTTCCCTTAGCTCTTGTACAGTTACATCTAAATGTTAAATCTAGTAATTTTCTTTGAATATGTAAAAAGAGATAGAATTTTTATTTGGAAAAGAATAAGGAGACAAAATGATGAGCACTGAAAGTAGATGGAAATTACAGTAATTTGCCTTTGAGGTGAAGAAAGAATAGTTATTCCTGTCCATTAAGATGATAAACCTTGTGATGGGTCAATTTAAGACAGTTTTGCTTTAAGAATATTTATCAATTGCTTTTACTTTAACATTCTGATAGAAGATTGAATATATGTAACATTACAATTCAATTTTTGGAAATTGAAGGGAAAATCATTTAAACAAGTAGGATATGATACCTTTATTTGCTGTGAATCCATAAATACTATATACAGCTCATTCCTAAGTATAAAAATTACCTGGCACAAAAACAAGGGAATTATTAAAGAATGCGTCTTCAGACTGGAAATTGCATGGAGTCTATCAGTGACGACAACAACAAGCTCTCCATCTAAATTCCACAAAAAAAACAACAACCCTCAGAGCAAAAAAATGCAACTACTCTCAAGAACAGCTTTTACACACCAGGCACTGCCCTTCACAGATATTCTTATTTTATTTTATTCTATTTTATTTATTTATTCATTTATTTTACCACTTCAAGAAACACATTTTTCTACTCTATGAAGAAAATAAAAGAATAAGTCAGGACAAGTGCCTTCCATTTCTTACCTACCTTAATATACTAGTTAACTACTATGTCAACAGACGGAAAGACTGCTTGAATAATTTTTTCACATTGGTGAAGATCTTGAAATGAATCCTTCATTAAAAGACATTATTGAAACAGTAATTTTTTGTAGTTTTCTACAGTTATTCAATGAGGTTTTATCTTCTGCCTTGCAAATTCAGAGAAGGAGCCTGTAATCTCTCCTGCTGGCAACCTTACTCTTCAGTAATTGCCACAACTACTTCCAGAGCAATTTACTACATGTTGTAAGTAAAAATCTTAGAATTTATCCCAGATTACTTGCTCAAATTACAAAGCATCTGTCTTCCAAAAATGGATCTTCAAATAGCTAAGAAGTCAAGTACTACTGTTAGCAGAGAGAAGATAATTAAAATAATTGGTAGTTCCCTGGTGCCTGGAGTGCCAATGTGGGCTGTGAAAAAGGATAAGGTGCCTTCTGTTAATGAATTCCTGCGTTGTGGTTGCATCAGTCCTTGAAAGAATTAATGTAAGTTCTATTTTACAGATCTGCACTTGCTGAGCACTTTCTGGCACTGGGACTGCAGATACGTTTCACGCCTCAGCTGATGCAACCAATCTAGCACTTAGTAAGAGTTTCTAATTGCTAAGCATTATCCAGAATATGTCCAGATGAATGTATCTTATAAATGCTCTATAAATCCAGCTTTACAGCACTGCTAATTAGGGGAGATAATTCCAGGCATGGATATATACTTTCTGAGAGGAAGCAAAGATGTCACTATGTTTCAGGCATAGGTTGATAACAACTACATGGCCATCACTACTAAACAACAGAAAGCAAGTCAATAAAATCATGATCTCACAAGCCAGTTAGGGGCAAACTTAAATACACAGACAAATCATAGCACTGAAAGACGTTGTTATGTTATTTTAGAAGTAGGAATTTGAAAGGGAGCTACTTAACTCTTTAGGTTTTACTCAGGTCTCATCACTGCTATTTCTGATGATCTTAGTTATTTCTTTTACTAATTCTCACATAGCTACTATCATAGCTGTAATATTGTACTGTATTTTTTTATCTGAAACATGATGCACTTTATTTTTGCATGTTCATTGTTTTAAAATTATGATAACATTTAAGTGGTGTAAAAACATAAAAAAATCACATCTTTAATTCAATTTAAGATCAATTTTAAGTTATAATCTGTGATCAGGTAGTGGTGTTCATAATGTTCTAAGACAGACAGGACCTAGGTCTTCCTCTTCCAGGACAGAAACTGTCTTCTCTGAATCAGCATCTGTGAACATTTTTTTCCCAGGTCTGGAATTTTTCCAATGTTGATGAAGCCAATGTTTTGATCTGGAAATGTGCAGCTGGACACACATTCTGCATTCACGGGAAAATACATTTAGCTTGGTGATCATCATAGTGTGAAAAGATAAGGAAGAATATGAAATTGGAAAAATTCTTCTAAAGAGAAGCATTAACTTTTGGTCAGTTTGTCTCTTTTTATCTGGCAGTAAGATGGATGGAGGGCAGAAACATAAAAAGTGATGAAATTTGAAAGAAAATACTGTTTTCTTCTATCTACTCCAAAAGAATCTATGATTCTATACCCAAAAAGCCACAGGCTAGTTTTACTACATGCTTTTCCAACTCCAGGCTGAGAGCCCAGATCTGGAAATTCTGTCAGTTGTGGAGGAGAAAAAATGACATTTTATTTTGCAACAGGTCTTCAACCAGTCAGTGAAAAGAGTTGAAGTGGTTGGAGCTCGGGTAGAATGGGTGTCCAGAAAATGTTCTAATTCAGAATGATTCACAAAGACACTTAAATAACACAGGCTTTAATGCCTGTCTGAATGCAACTGGGGTTGCCTTCACTAAAATTCAATGATTCAGTGATTTTAGCAGGAAGTTGGCGCACATAGTGCTAATGTGGCTATCAAATTACTGTCTTTTAATTGCAGGAGCTCTTGGTATGCTTGTGCCGTTCTGTCTTTGGGGAAGATTTCTCTGCTAGCTTTGTGATGTAAGTCACTGGTGAATGAGTTGTTGCAAACAGCAAATCTTTGCTATCTGCTATTACCTCTTCAGAGCAGGGACAGGACACGTTTTGAAATGTATTTTCTGTCTAAGCTTTCCAAACAGTTTATTTGAGCCTCAAAATAAATAAATAAACAATTTTTTTCCTTTCTGGACTTCCACATCAGTTTTTTGTCACAGCCAAAAGGAGGTTTCATACCTTGTGTCTTCATTCCTTGTGAAGAAGAGTGAAGATAAAATTGCTTCATAGCAGTAGTGCAATTCTGGAATGGAAGCATCTGTGCTTGGAATGGAAGCATAATTTGGGCTATGATTTGCCATGTGTTTTGAAAAAAGAGCAACTATACAAATGTAAATTTTTGCTATTGTTATTGGCATTGGCAGTACAAGTATGGCAACAAGTATAAGCAACAAAATTGTCTACATTTTCAACCTGTTTCCTAGTGGCATACAGATCTGTTCATACTAGATCATGGTTATTTCCCCTGTACCTGTAATTTCACATAATTTTTTAATAAAGTAACTACATTTGTATATGATTTGTTTTATCACAATGGCTTGGAATAGATCCTGCATTTTTTTCCAGTACAAAGATGAATTAAAAGGCAGTACACTTTCTTTTTAAAAACAAAACACAATTGATTCTGTAGGGCAGTGGTTCCTGATGTTCAAATGGTTAGATTCTCATTCTTGAACTATATTCTTTTTCTTTCTTGATATGTTTATACTCATATATTCTCTAAATGAAAGATCTAGGGAAAGACAAAAGTGACTAGAAGAAACCTGAAATATGTTACGTACTTTTAAGTGATTTTTAGTATTGGAAGTAGGCAAATCTCTGTTAAGAATAGTTAGTCTTTGTCATTCCAGAAGTTAAGGAAGTGATGAGTAGCTCATGAGACACTACTTAAAATAAAACCAAAGATCGCATCATTGCATATAAGAGATTTTCAAGATGCAGTGATTACCTTGGTAGCAGTAAAAAAAGCCACATCAGTTATAGTTTTAAGAAAATATATATATAATGAAATACTATTTATTAAAGAAATGTGAATATTTTGTTTTGAACACTGTCGAGGGACCAGTTTGTACTCAAATCTTGACATTCACCACTGAAATCCAGCTCTGATAGAAAGCAGGAAGTTTCTTGCTTGGAAAGCACAACCCATTTCAGACCATCAAAAGGTAAATGACATAAACCTTTCCTTTTGAAAGATTCTTTGACCTTCAGTGAACTTTCCTACATAGAGAGAGATCAATGAGTTAAGATATCCTTAAGTCCCTGCTCATCCTTTCTCTACAGTCGAAGTGTTAACAAATGAAAAATCCCACTTTTGCTTGAGAGAGGACTTCTCTTCAAAGTCTTTCTCACAGTTTTAGCTCAGGGAGAAATTCATGCTGTGGTAGGTTTCCTGTGGTCTTATAACCTGTGGAGTCATATAACTGTTCCGTAAAGGGGAGTGATACATGAGGGAGGAATAGTACTCCGTGAGAAAAATATCCCAAACGTCCTCCATTACAGAGCTAAGTTTCTACACAGGTTTGTATCTATAATTCAACCTAATGGAAGATTGAGTGAAAAGCAGACAATCAAAAGTATACCATAGAAGCATAACCCGCCAGCAGTAAAGACACCTATTTTACCTTCAAAGACTTTAATTGCCAGAAAAACAGCACAAACAGGGTAAGAAATTTCAGATGGATGAAGTCAAGTTGAGTTAATCATCCTCAATATTCACATCCTGTTTGGTATAAGTGACATGGTAAAAACCCACAGATATCACAGATGAGTGGAGACAGGGACGTGTTCTGGAAGACACTTATCGGTATGTTATTCTCTGCCCTGCAATGAAAGCTGCTACACCAGTCAACGAGACCAAAAGTATTTTGTCTTCTTTTTTCTTTATGGATTATCTGCTGCAGTTGGTTTTCATAGGTGTATTTTAGCAAGTCAGACAAGAGCTGGAGCTATGTTGTTATAGTATCTCAGTGCATAAGGAAACTAAGACTGTTCCTGTCTGCACTGATGGCAGGTACACTTGATACTCAGAGATTGTCTCCTGACATCCCACATTCATGCCTGTTTATGAGACTGGTTACATGTTCCTAATCACTTGGCTTTTCTCTTTCATAAGCATTATGAAAGGTGCCAAGTAAGCACGATTTGACAAGGGCAGATCTGCTGTGAAAGAAACCTTTACTGCCTGGCAGCAGTTGGAATGCTATTCTATGTCTGTGATGATGATACCTGTTGATATCTATGCAAACAGATATGATTTTTAGACTTTTGAAAGAGGAGAGATATTGGGTGCATATGGTGATCCTCAGCGGACATCCTGAGTACCCATAATGGAATCTTTCTTTGAAGATGTGTGTTTGATATTTTCTGAATATCAGGAGAGACAACTTCTTTGGAATGTCATTCTAAGGTTTTATTTATACTGAAAAAAAAAAAAAAAAGTCATATTTTTGAAAATTATTTAGAACAAAAACAGAATCACAGGATTTCAGGGGTTAGAATAATAGAAACATAGAATCTTTAGAGTTGGAAAGGACCTTTAAAGGTTATTTTGTCCAACTCCCTGGAATAAAGTCCTGTTCAGGGAAGTTCATCCACAGGTAAATCAGGTTGCCCAGGGCCTGATCCAGCCTCATTTTGAAACCCTCCAGGGACAAGACATCAACCACACCTCTGGGTAACCTGCTCCAGTGCCTCAGCACCCTCACTGTAAAATTTTTTTTCTAACCTACATCTACTATTTTTGATCTTGAAGCCATTTTCCCTTGTTCTGTGATCAGACCCTGCTGAAGAGTCGCTTTCCTTTTGTATAGCTCCACTTTAGGTATTGAAAGGCCACTATCAGGTCACCTTGGAACCTTCTCTTCTCCAGGCTGAACAACCCTAGCTTCTTCAGCCTGTCCTCATAGGATAGCTGTTCCATCTCTTGTATTTTTTTTTTTTAGCTTGGAAGGGAACTCAAGAGATCATTGAGTCCAGCCCCCCTGCTAAAGCAGATTCCTTACAATAGTAGCAGGTAGGTTTCCAGACAGGTCTTGAATATCTCCAGAGAAGGAGACTCCACAACTTCTCTGGGCTGCCTGTTCCAGTGCTCCATCACCCTTACTGTGAAGAAGTTCTTTTGCATGTTTGTATGGAACTTCCTACATTCAAGGTTTAGGCCATTACTCCTTGTCAAATCAATATGCACTGCCAGGAAGAACCTGGCCTCATCCGTTTGCCTCTCACCTCCCTTTAGATATTTATAAACATTTATCAAATCTCCTCTCAATGTTCTTTTCCCCAGGCTGACCAGACCCAAGTTACTCAACCTTTCCTTATATGAGAGATGCTTCAGACCCTTTATTGTCTTTGTGACCCTCCACTGTACTCCTAGAAGAACTGCCTTTTTAGAACTGGGGAGCCCATAACTGTACACAGTATTCTAAATGTGGTTTCATCAGAGAAGAGTAGAGAAGGATCACCTGCCCCATTCTTCTGGCCACGCTCTTTATAATACACCCAAGGATACCATTGGTCTTCTTGACCACAAGGGCACACTACTGACTCATGGTCAACCTGTTGTCCACCCAGACACTCAGGTTTTTCTTGGCAGAGCTCATCTCCAGCAAGTCAGCCCCTAAACAGAACTGATGAACATGGTTATTCCTCCTCAGGTGCAAGACTTTACACTTGATCTTGTTAAACCTCATCAACTTTCTCCCTGCCCAACTTTCCAGTCTGTTCAGATCTTGTTGAATGGTAGCACACCCTTTTGGTGTGTCAGTCTGTCCTCTCAGCTGTGTATCATCAGCAAAAGTGCTCAGGATGGACTCTATCCCTTCACTGATGATGGGATCTCATCAATGATCAAAGACTCAGCACTGACCCCTGGGGAACTAACTAGTTCTGCTAGTTACAGGCCTCCAACTCACACTGCTAAAATGTGAGTATATTCTGAACACTGCTTTATTCATTTAGCAACTGCAAGTTGCAATATGAGAAACAACTGTATGCAGGACATACATTTTAAAATTTTCTAGAAAAATAAGACTAGATTGTAAAGACTTGTAAGACTCAGAAAGTTAGACTACAATTCAGATAGGAATTTTAGTCTAACAATTGTATTCAAAAGACAGGCAAATCACCTATCTAGACCAACTGTAGACAGAGACTAAATGACCATATTATATGAGACAGAAAATGTAGGTAAATTGTAATAGGTAGAGTAGATAAATTAGAGCCCTTAGGCTCTGCTAATCTACAGAGATCATGGACTATGGACAGATTATAGTGTAGAAACTAGATAAAAACAGGCTACTGTTTTATTAATTGCCTTTTTAGCAAACTCAAACCCCTTGAATAAAATAGATGTGGATCTCTCATTTAGATGGGAAGATTTAATTCTTGAGGTATAGGATTATACTTTTACAAAAAAATTTTAAAGAAAATTTTCACTCTGATTATTCTGATGATGTATAATAAATGCAGAATGGCAAACAGTCAAGTCAGTGTGGACAGTGAAGCACAGAGGGAGATGGCATCGGGAAAAATAAATGTATTATTTGGTTTCAAGGTGAAAAACAGGATGGAATTTATAATAATAAGCACCATAAAGGAATTGAAATCAGTACCAACCCCTTACTTAACTTTATGGTTAATTTTTTGAATAGTATGACAGAAAGTTTGAGCTTGAAAGAGAAGATAAAAAAGAACCTAATCAATGTTTTGGCTTTGAAAACATTGTCAGTGAAGGGGATTAAGAGATTAATTCTAATTATAATTTTTCAAATGTAAAACAAATCCTTTTATTTATACTTCTTAATTCTTCTATGGATAATTTAGCGATTTGGATGACTACAATTAGCAGGATGATTACGAGGGAGAATCTTGGTCCTGAACATTTTTGAAAAATGCTGGAGCTTCTGAATTAAATATTCTGAGTTTTCATTACTGATTTGACTGGTTAAGATAGATGCTTTTAATTTGTGGTCTTACATACTGCATAGGTTGATATCTAAAAATAACCAAATGGTTATCATTTAATGGGTTAAATATGATATTTTATTTCTTACTTTCATTGTATCTACATTTTTTCTATTTTGTTGCTGATGTAAAATGATTTTAATGAGAATCTATATTAAAATAAAAAGAAAGCAAACGAAAAACCAACAAGATTATTTCCGGGACAATAATATGCAGCTCTGAAATTAATGCCTTCTATTTATTTCTACGGAAACTACAACAGATATAAGGATGATAATAACATTATTTGATAAAGCAAATTCTCAATAAATTCCATGCCAGACTACCCCTCTGCTCCCATTTGTCACACAACAACAAAATTGAATGTAATATTGGTGTGAAGATTTGGTTTCTATTGCCATCCAACCAACATCGACCTCTGACAGCATGGACCGACATAATAAAACAGGAGGCATTAGTTTTGGAATAGCTCTCATACAAACAGATACTTATTCAGACAAGTTTTACTTCTTAAGCTTATAAATGACTGAATTAATAGTTCTTTGCATTACCTCATAATCCAGAGAAAAAATATATTCTCTTCAGTTCATCTTTTCAAACCTTCTTCCTATACTGATATCAGTCAATTAGACCTCAGTTAGAAAAGAATTTTTGCAGCTGAAAAACTTAATGACTGAAAAGTTTCACCAAATATTTCTTCCAGTAATCTTTCCCAAATCTTCTCTAAGTTTCTATTGTTTTTGTATTTTTGCTAAGGTATTTAATGGTAATTTAATTAGGTATCTAATCTTATTTTCCTTCCTTAATTTGTTATTCCTTAGATTTAATTTCTATTGCATCATTTATACTAATTTTAAACTTCCTAAATCATCTTGCTTCATTCCATAGTAGAAGAGTATCTACATTGCAACAGAGGGCCACAAGCTCATAATTAGGCAGTCCGCCTGTGCAAGATATGTGGACAGAAGATTTTTTTAGTATGATATCACACCAATATAATAATGAACTTGAGTATGATCATTTTGGGTTTGTGACAAGATAACCTTTCATAAGGAAGGGTAGACATATCCAGTAGCAATGCTAAACATGCTCAACATCAGAAGAATACTGTAGAATGGTGTTGCCAACACCAAAAGGATACTGTAAAATAATGGTGTTACTACTATGGGTCTAGTCAATGTAATTTAAGTTCTGAGTCGTATTATCTTTATCCACTGCGAAGCCTGCCTACCTTTCCTTGCAATCTGACCTTCCCTAAAAGATCTTTTTCCTCTTTAAACCATTTAATCTCTTGCTCTGTTGCATCTCTTGAGCCTTTTACATAGCTGCTCCTGTCCTTGTACACCTCGACAGAATGCCATTTGTCTCTCATGTCAAACAAGGGTGATAGAAACAGCAAAATAATGGTTAAAGGATTTGTAAACATTCATCATCAGTCTCCAGGAAAGGCAAGAGTTTACATAGCTGCCTCTCATGGGACACTTAAGATGGATGTAAAACAATGATCATCCCCCAGTTCTGATGAAATCAAAGCCTCTGGAAACTGCTTGAAATGTACCTTTGTAAGCTTCTACTGTTGTCTCTCCTGCTGAGCTAGAAATAAGCAATTTAGAAGACTCAGAAACACAAGTGCTCATTGCAAGCCTGCGACTCATTCAGTGTTCAGCAGCCTCACTAAAAAGCCTCTTTTTCTTTTTTCTTTCTTTTTTCTTTTCCCCCTTTTCATTTGAACAAATAGAAACATAGAGTTGAGAGAGCATTCCTGGCTCACTATGATTATTTCCATGATGACGCAGGTACTATGTTATGTAATCCCTTTCATGGACTCCTCTTGCTCTCATTGAAAGACAATGAGGAGCTTGAAGCTTGATTTTTACCACCACTGCTTTGCTATACAAGACAGTGTAAAAAAAATGCTCAGAGCCCTGCAACTGTACGCAGCATTCCAGTTGTCTGTCACCAGTGCTGAGCAAAGAAAAGTCACCTTCTTCAGCCTGCTGGCAATGTATTTCCAAATGCCACTGAGGATCCTGTGAGTCTTTGTTCAGGGGCCCACTGCTGGTTTATGGTCAGCATTAGTAGGTCTCTCTTTTCCAGCCAGTTGAATCCCAGCGTGTGTTGATGCATGGTACACTGATGTGTTGTGTATCTTTCTTAGTAAGGAAAGTTTTTTCCCCTTCAGTTTTCATTGGCATGCTGTATTTACTGGGAAGGAATATACCAACTTTCATCCTTCCCAGTGCCACATCAAACAACTGAAAATTAAGTGTGTGTGGTGACGAACACTTTCGAACATCATGGTGTTTCTTTCATCACATTTGTATTACTGCAGTCTAATCAGTCTTCTCATTTGGTTTTCTGGTTTGTTTTTTTTTTGTTGTTGTTGTCTTTTTTTTCTTAATTTATTATCCTTTCTAGTGTCTCCATATTAACATATCAATAACTTTCATCAGTGCTTTTTTTTCTTTGATGCCATGTGAAATCAATATACTTGACCCCATGACACAACTTTACCTTTCTCTTTTGCAATGTTTTCTCTGTCAACAAAATTACATAGGTTGCTCTGAAAGTAATTCCACTTATTTATTTCCATGGAAACTAGAACAGATACAATAACACTACTTGATAGAGCAAATTCTCAGCTACAAAACACTAGTTTTCAGTGCAGACATCACCACCAGCTATGGATTTACATCAGCAATGAACAAGAGCCTGCATGACTTTTAAAAGTCTGCACCATCAGAGATGACCTTTGTTGCTGTTACCACTGCTGAAACATATCACTCATTGCCTCTCTACAAATTGGAAATTGCAAAGTGGATAATTCGCTGCTATCTCTAGGTAGTCCACTGTATTTCTCATCAATCTTGTCCAATTTTTAAGCAACCTTTGAGTCACGGGGTGGTGTAAGAGACTATTATTTTATACCATTGCCTCAAAGTTTGCTGATGAACATGTCCGAACATGTCCAAGCAAGTCCTGGGCAAGGGTTGTGAAATAATGGTCTCTTACAGCTACATATATTCTCAGTTTTCCTTTTTGGTGAGCATTTATCCTCACTTCTACTTCAGTTTCCTCTCTTGATTCAAATTGTTCCACTTCCAGGAATTAACCTTGGTAGGTGGGGAAAATTACTTTCATCCCCTGTGTCATTTACCAAAGTGTCCAGAGGATATAGTATTGAGTGTACCTGAAAAAATTATATATATGAAGTACATATAAAGTAACCTTCGTATGTAAAGACAGGGGAACTATTATAAAAAAATCTTAACCTTCTATGTGTTTCCATTAAATGAATCCAGGCTTCATATTCTCCCTCAGAATTTCTTAAAAAACCATAGAATTCTAGAGGAAAACTCACTTCTCCTTGATAGTGAGATAAAGGTCACTCCTTCTTAATGTAAGTCAATTTTTTTGCCATGTATTTAGTGTCTAAGTAGTTGTTTCTGTTATTTACATTCTGTAGGTAAATTTATGACTTATTGTATTTCAACGGGTGTAGGTGAAGATTAATCATTATTTAAATTTAAATGACATAACAGCAGCTTTTGTTACTTAGTAACACAAATGTATGATTATATTCCACTTCCATAAGCATTTGAGCAAACTGCATAGTTCATCAGACTTAGAGTCACCCGCACCCTACACATACTTTGTGCCAATTGAAATTACGTACATAAATTGCCTCAGGGGCATGTTTGCCCTAAGATATACCTTCTGGGGCTGATGTGACTGGAAGAGGGCTGGTACCCACTAGAACTGCTGAGTCACAACATATTACAGCTGGATTCAGGGCTCATCTATATCCTGCAGTTTGCAATGCTATGGCTGTTGTTGCTGGAGGTCCAGACAGGACTGTCTGAGACATTCAGCCTTACAAGTAAAGAGAGAGAACAAGACTTCTGGGCTTAGGAGGAAAGTAGCCAGATTATAAGGAGACAGTGAAACAGTGGAAATCTGCATGACACATTTGAGAAGCGTCAGTATATATTTATCCATCGAAATGAATTCATCTAAAACAAAAAGGTCAAGAAATTTAGATGGGTCCCTGGAGGAATAATAAACCATCTTGAAAAGATGAGACAAACAAGATGAACTGCAGATTAAACAAGATAATGGATTGGCCTCCTTTTTTCTGTAAGAATGCTTGCCTTTGCTGGAGCATGTACAGCTGATCATGGATGGCACCCCTACAGCATTCCATGCTGAATCATACAGCATTTGTTCTTTCCCACTGCTGCTGTTGAGAATTTGACACTGTCTGCATGAGCCTAAAGTGTGTCCTGAATAAAGTGTTTCACATGCTCCAAGAATACTGCATAACTGACTTCTGCACACTCTATCTCGCAGGAAGGTGTGTAAAAAGAAAAGACAACACCTTCAGTGAGGTGTGAAGGAAGCAAATTGTACCTTTACACTCAAGAGTTGGATGTTGCATTTTGAAAGTAGATTTAAGCAGAAAGAGAGCTAGTTTTGGGCATCCATGACTTAGATATGTTCGTTACATTTTTATAATTTCATGGTCTATCCTGTGTGCATGTGTTACTCAGAGATTGCCTTCACTAGTAGCACTTGAATTCAGAACCACTGCACAGAACTACTTTAATGCTTGAAGCATTAAAGAATATGTACAGAAAACCAACACCATTATTCACTTTCTGCTATGACATCTGCTTCTGATGCTGTTATTCTCTGTATGCTAGTGAGGATTTTGTCTAATATTTTCCTGTGTTTTTTATTCATAGATCAGAGTTAGAGCTGAATATCCATGGAGGGCTTGGATAAACACAAGGGATTAATGGGAGGCTGCAACTGAATTAAGCTAAAACAGGATCTCAGCTGCACTTTATGTGCTTTAGTCTATCAGAATATTTTATCAGAATTTTCCCATATTACAACAAACAGCAAAATCTTAAGAAAGATATTTTGATAAGGCACATTCTAAAGTATTACCTCTTATTAATCAAAACCTTTAGAAGACGCGTAAAAAATAACACTTTCCTTTAAAATTTAATCTCAGAACAAGTAATACTTCAGTTTATTTTTTCACTCTACTTTCAACTGATTGAAGTGCATTATAATCAGAATGAACTGAAAGTTGAATGACACCCTGAAATTTAGTCCTGTGATTAGTAACATTCTTCTCAGCCTATAGAAATATTTAGAGATAAGACCTTATATTTAGTACAATAAGGTCCCAATCTTCACTTTAAGTACAGAGTCAAATAGTTCTAAGAGTTAAAAGAAAAAGAAACAAACGTATTTAATGGAAATATTTTAGATGATGTAACTGGATGTCACTCAAGGGCCATAGAAACAGCACAAGAGACACCATTCTGTGCCATAACCAAAAAAAACCAGTTCTCTACCACTCACAAAAACTATTTTACTACAAAAGAAGTAACTGAGTGTTCTCTTATTCAAAATATTTGAAGTAAACAAGCGTAACAAAAGATCTAGAAAAATAAGCTAACTAGCCTGTGATTAGACACAGAACGGACATTTGCTGACTGGCATGACTTGGGAAGTTCTCAGATATTGGTAGGTTAGGTTTTTGCTTCTTTGTTTCATTTGTTTGTCTGTTGTTCATTGGTGGTTGTTTATTTTTTAGTTAATATTACATTGTTCTTTAGTGCACCACTTTTAATAATGCATAGTTAGATCTCATGAAGATGTTTGGCAACTCATTGAATAACTGTAGCATTATGCTATGTGCAAGGATTTTGTTTTCATTGTTTTTAAATAAATTATTTTTAGAGATCAGAAAGCATTAACATATTTTTTTAATACATCTTACACTAAATTTTTATAGCAAATGCTTAACATTTCTGCATATGGAATACACAATATCCTATTAGTGTTAATTACTATAAGCCTTCTAAGGTGTTCATAAATTCAAATAATCAAAGACTAAGAAGACTTTGAAGAATAAACTAAGAGAGGCAACCTTAAAATGCTATTACACTCAGGAAAATCTCTTATTTTCTTGCAGATATAGTGATTCCCAACTCAAACTGTTCCCTCAGAAAGAACCCAGAGCCTCTATCTGCTATACAATAAACAATGCAGAGGGCTCCATTAGCCTGTGACTGTCACACTGCCAGTCTGGACTATACCTTGGTTCACCTTCCATAACTATACTCAGTATGGTATATGGACACTTCGTTTGGTGGCTTACAAGCAAGCTAAAAAGAGCAGTAGTGGCTGCTTAAAATTAAAAAAATAGGAAAGAAGGAATATCTAAAGCTCAGTTTGATGGACCTCAGATCGCGGTCTATACTAAAGACGGGGACAGACACTTCAGCAGGGTCTTTTGTGACGGGACAAGGGGAAATGATTTCAAACAAGAGGGGTGTTTTAGAATGGATATGACAAAACAGTTTTTTTTACAGTAAGGGTGATGAAGCATTGGAACTGATTGTCCAGAGAGTTGGTGGAGGCACCATCCCTGAAGACATCTGAGGTCAGGCTGGATGGGGCTCTGAGCACCTGATGGAGCTGTATGTGGCCCTGTTCATTGCAGGGGAGTTGAACTAGACCTTTAAGGGTCCCCCTTTCAACTCAAAAGATTCTATGATTCTGTGTTTCTGCCCACAATTAAAATATGATATTCGTATAACATTAATCAAAGTGTGTGTTTAAACTTCAAAAACAGAAATAAACATCAAAGATTAGTTTTAAATCATACAAATATTTAGAAATAAATAATTCATTGTATCCAAAATACTGCATGTAACAACACATGCCCTCACATGCACAGACACTTTTACAGAATATAGTTATCACATGCATGAAATGCTGAAGAATGCAGAACCAGAAGTTTTATACACAGATACTCATATCTGAAATCAAGATTTTTTTTAGGTAATAAAGTCTGAAGTGGCCATGTATACTATTTCTGATTACTATCTTCTTAAACATTTTATTAACAGACTAAAATGTATAATTCTTTGGTTGTTTGTTTCATGGAAAATAAAAATCACTTTTTGGATTAAGACCATTAACAAGTATGCAGCCATGTGGAAATGTATTTATGAACTATATTTTAAGTGTTTACCTATTCTCTTTCTAAGACTTTAAATAAATTCACTTGCTGTTCATTGTAATTAAATATCTAGCTTGGGAATCTGTTTCCAGACAATTAGTAAACAAATCCAACATGAAAAATAATAATAATAAAAAAAAACATTTTTACGTGCCCCATTATTAGGGCAGAGAATAACTCCGCTGTATGATCCTCCTCCCGCCTTCTTTTTCTATTTTATGTTATGCTTTGAACGTTCCTATGTACTTGGGACCACGCAGACTTAAATTTAGTATATGACTTACATAATGTTCAAAAAATGGAAATCTTTGAACTTCTTCTCTCTGATCTTGAATCTGACACTGCTTCTACCAAACCGTCGAGTATTACTACAGATTTGCTGATTCTTTTGCAAATCTAACTGCCCTTTGAGGACAGAAAGTATCAGGCAGAAGGAAATGATCAAAACAGTAGAAATCAGGTTAATTTTTGAAATCACCTGTAAATTGTTTATCAACTGGCATTTGACCAAGTTGACCAGTGTCTATTTCATTTAAGTCTCTTTCTTGCATATCAGCCATGAGCAAAAGGCTCTTAGAGGTAGAATGAGAATTACAACCCATTCTGTAGTAGCAGCAGCTAAAGGCCAAGTAGAGTATGACACAACTTGTAAAATCAATCTCTTAGATTTCTTCTATAGCTGATGGGGAGAGATAATACATCTATTTTAAGGAGAGTTGAACTCTTGGAATGCCTATCCTTTCCTATTCAGAATAGAGTACTAGTCAACTTGGGTCAGACACCATAACTTTAGCAACCTAAAACAGTCATAGAATCATAGAATCACCAAGATTGGAAAAAACCTCCAAGATCATCCAGTCCAACAGCCCACCTATCACCAGTATTTCCCACTAAACTATATCCCTCTGTACAACATTTGAAGATTTCAGTAAAGCAAAATAAGTCTAGTCCCAAGACATTCTCAGTTGCCCTTACAGCTCTTTTCTAAGGATCAGAGGTCTGGAAGATTTTAAATCTGAACACTTGCTGAGTGTCCACAAAAAATCTTCATAGGCAATGCATGGTAATACCTGAAGCTTTTGAACACCTTGGAAATCATTCAACTTTTAAGATCACAGACACCTTATTACTGATTAATTACTTTATTCATGTAAAATTTCAACAAAACACAATGCTTCATTTTTGTTTTTGTGACACTGACAATATGAGGAAGGAGATCTTGATAAGTTATTTTGCCTCTGCAACTAAAAAGTCAATTGGTGTGCCACTTTTCTATATTGGTACTTAGAGAAGCTCAAGTTGAGCTGCTAAACATTCGCACAAGATATGCTTTTGTCTTGCCAGGAATAGAGATATTGCATTTTAAAAGTAATTGCTTTGAGTGGACCCACTTCAAGTCCAAAGGATGGTTTTCTACTCACATTTCTAAAAAAATCATGTGATGAGAGATCTCTGAGAACTGTTAATTTCAGCAGTACCTCATTAACACTATTATGCATGTGCAAGTATTCCAACACACACCTCCTTTTGTCTTCGATTTAAAATGTTTCTCTTGGATAGGGATTGCTGCTCACAAGAATTAAGATTTTTGGATGTATTATTTATTTTCTGGAAATTACAGAGAAAAAATGACTGATAGAAGTGGTGTCATGTTATTTTCAGATAGCCTTTGATGGTGAATTTTTTAAAACCTTTAACTGGTTAGATGAATGGTCACAACTGATAGTGAAAATGAATTGAGGTTGTCAGAGTCATTCTTGACAAGCAGGAGGCACTTAAAGCCACCATTTTAATTTTAGTAACTGTTTTGAGGCTGCCATAGTCATAGAGAAACAAAAAGCCTCCCTGTTGTGGTTTTGTAGTTTTGATACCGGTATTCCACATCAGAACATCATGCAGGGAGCTAAGGAGTTAATGCTGTTGGGAGCAGGGGAGGGGCGGAGCTCGGTACCGGATGCGAGGCGGCGCTCGGCCTGGGCGCGCTCTCTCTCTCGGCTGCCGTGGAGAGTCAGCACGCGTGTTTCCCCTGCAGTTCCTCCTACCGTAAGCTCCCAGCTTTGGTTTGGAAACTGTTTCTCTCTGTTTCTCTCTCAATTGTTCAATTTTATTAGATTTTAGTAAAGTTACCGTTCCTTTTCAAATCGTGCCGTGGTTTTTTATAGAGACCCATCTATTCCCGCCGTTTCCCCCTCCCCCCGGAGCGCGCGGCTCTGCTCGGGCGGCCGCGTGGCCACGGGCGGCGCAGTTTTTTTTTCTCTTCTTTTCCCTCTCTCTCTCTCCTCTCGGTTTTCTCTGGTGTCACTGTCTCGGTTAACACCGTGACACTCCCTTATTTGTGAATCCCCAGTATATTTCCTTAATTAAACTGGAATCGTTGGAATAGCTCAGGGTAATTAAGGGAACCTTTTATTTTCCCCTAAGGCAATTTTTTTATCCAGTAGAAGTTCATGATGATCTGAAGATCTGGTCCATTGTCACAGTCGTTTTGTTTCTTAACATCATCTCTCTACTGTACCTTCTCTGATTCATTTTTCCATCTAGTTTATTATTGTTTGAATTCATCTTACTGTAAGAATTTTTATTTGTCCTCCAACATAATATACTATATCTTCCTTCATTTTTAGATGCTGTCTTTTTCTAGCTTTTCTCCATTAAGTCTGTTGTTCTTTATAATACATTTATCCTTAAACATCAGACACCACTACCTATCATTATTCAAAGAATGAATAGCATTAACTTAATTTGCCCATATACTGGCATGTAACATCTGATCTCCCCATTACATTTATCTTTGATTTCTCTTCATGGCTTTTGAGAAGAAAAGGAAAATCGATGTGCTATTTCAATAAATTTTTACATATCCCGTTAGCTTTTTTCTACTTAGCTGAATTCACATTTACAGGTTTGCACATCATCCAGATAAAGAAATAGGAATATTTTTTTCTTTTCAGCTAATCTGAACAAGATTTTACAAGTGATTTTAACTCTATTGATTGTCATAATTATTTCTAGCACGAAGAACAAAGCCCCAGGACTGACATTTATTTCAAATCAGAGACAACTAAAACTGTTTTACTGGACATTTTTAAGGGGCTTAGGAAAGGAGAATGCCTTTGGGTTCTTCCATAATAAGAAAGAATGTCATGTACATAACAAATCTTAGATGTTATTTTATTAGTTACTAGTTACAAACACTGACATGTCTTTTGAGAAATACATAGGTATGTACATTTCCATATACATGGAAATACATTTCCATGTGAGTTGGAAAAAATGACCCTGGTAATGGTCATGTAGATAAATGTGAGCTCCTGTCTTTGCATTTGAAGTACAGTCCAGATTCAGACCATAAGGGGAACACTGAACTTGAGTGAATACAACCTTAGATTCCATCTTCAAGTAAACTCGAGTTGGGTAAGTTAACTGTAGGGTATATATGATCTATGACTTCATTTAAAATAGTGTAATTGGTAATCAGGCAGTATAATTTTGAGATATTAAGGAGTTGAAGTTCAGTAATGCATTTGGATTAATGCATGAAAATTCTCTTTATTAAAGGGAAGAGTTTGAAACTCTGAAGGTTATTCAGAACATCCAGTTTTGGAGACTGTCGTTAGGTGATTAAGCTAATTGACTGGTTTCCTTATACAGACAATGGAGGAAATGATTTATAGCAGGAGCCATAGATTTCCATTCCAAATATTAAATAAACAGCAGGAGTGCTACTTGTTCTACCATCTATACTTGCTGTCTCATACTTTTCTTGAAAGTTCAATCAAGGATACTTTTTTGTTGTTTTTTTTTTTTTTTCCTTCCCCCTGAAGAGGACCAGATCATGGAATCATAGAATTATAGAAACATAGAATGGTTTGATTTGGAAGGGACCCTTAAGATCATCTAGTTCCAGCCCTCCTGCTATAGGCAGAGACCCCTCCCACTAGACCAGGTTGTTCTCAGCCCCATCCAGCCTGGTCTTGAATGCTTCCAGGGTGGGGACATCCACAGCCTCTCTGGACAACCTGTTCCAGTGTCTCACCACCTTCACAGTAAAAAATTTCTTCCTAATATCTAGTCTAAATCTACCCTCTTTCAGTTTTAAGCCATGGCACATAAGAATCCTATGCACTTAATATCCAGCAACTTTTTCCTCTCTATTAACTTCTCAGTGCATCTGCAAAATAAACAGCCAGACCAAGTGTTTCAGTTCAGAACAAACACACTCCATTTTCCTCACAATGATACATCATGCTTGAATGAAGCAGTCTGGTATTTTTAACCCAGTGACTCTTGTTTATTGGGTTTTTCAGCCTACTTGAAGTTTCTGTGTTGTTAGCTCCTTGGCGTGTCAGCAATTCAGCTGCAATAACAAAATGCACAATTTTAAAGGGCTTGTTTTTAAATCAGCGTCATCATGAGATATTCATTCATAAATTGCTTATTTATCATCTGACATAGATTTCTGTGATAATTCTCAATTACTTGTCTTATTGTTTTCACAGAACAGTAGAGTCATCAGAAAGATGATGCACATAATCGAGGAAAAATATGTCAAAAGTGAGAAAAAAATATACGTTACATGTATATGCCTCAAGTACCCAAGAATAAAACAGTTATGAGGATTATAAAATGGAAAAATTCACTTTTACAACAGGTAGAGCAAACAATTTGGTTACTCCAATGGAACTTGTTCCCTGGGATTCAGTTTGGGACCCTTCTGAATGTGGAATTTATTTTCTTTCATCAGAAGTTAAAAATGTCACCACTTCCCAAGGAGAAGACAAGTTCAGTATTTCCACCACAGGTTCCAATACCTCCACATTTGTATTGCAGTGTAAAAAGCTTATTTTTAATTTTTCTGATTTTATTGAAATGATTATTAATATTTTGTGATGATATTGGAAAGATACTTCAACCAAAAGTTTATTTCTGAAAATATAGACATGGAACTCTGTACTTTTCAAATAGCTTTCCACATTTTGAGTGGAAATTAGAAGTAGGAAGAAGTCAAAACCCAACAAACTAAAGAAGACACATTCTTCACATTCAGTCACTTTTTACATTCATCATATCAGGTTTTTTCTATTCTATTTTTTTCATTATGACAGGTTTTAACTGAAAGTGACTCTCCATGGACATTTCATAGAAATCACTTGGATGGTTAAAGTAGACTCTATAAATTCAAGTATTTTCTTTGCACTACAATTCAGAAGTACTGCCTAAATTCCTGATGGTATCTTACTAAATCCCATGGGTCCTTTAACAATGATTTTAATCAGTGAAATGGAAGATTCTCATACACACACACCAAAAATAAATTTCCTTTGAAGGATTTAGAGTAATATTCAGATACATTATGTTTTTCATTAGAATCATCAATCCTTACGTAATAAATATAAGCTCATTGGCTTTAGTGACCTTCTGTGGTCTTGAAGTAGCATGCCTATCTTTTGGTTTTATAAACCACAGGTTCAAATCTGTTCATGTTGGTTACTCTACAGTCCCACAGCATGTTGGTGTTCAGAATAAAGATGTGTAATCAGCATCGGCAGACAATGATTTAATAACTCACTTGCTCTAATGAATCTGTTATATCGTAATATATAATGATTTCATCTTTCTTTTCCTATTTCAGTTTACATTTGTTTCAGATCCCCAGACTCATCAAATCGCACAGCAGAAATTGAGTAATAAGTCTTTTCACTATGGAAAAAAAAAGACATTAAGGAAATATCCAGCCTTTTTATTATCTCTATGAAACATTTGAAAAGAGTAGCTCAGGTTACTTTTTCACTCTATAAATAGAGGGATTGACATCCATTCTTCATGTCCTTGTCCCCTACTGAGAATATGTAATAATCTCTGGGTTAGTATTTCTAAGCAAAAAGCTGGCTGGAGATGAAACAACAGAAAACCCTGCAGTTCAGCTGTTAAGAAAAATCTGTCATCAAACAATGAGAATAGTTACTATATTCAGAAATAGTAACTTAAATTTTATTGAACACTGACAGAGCTATCAAAGTTCAGCACTTTTTTATAATATTGAAATTGAAATGTGAATTAGTGTATGACAAATTTCTCCTACATTGTCAGTAATAATCTGCCACAGGATTTTAATGCATAGCACATGGTTAATCTCTCAGGCATGTCATGTAACAAAAGACAAGCTGAATGATGTAAAATCTGTGACTATGATATGATCAGGAAAATTTCATTTCAGAAAACTAGTTTTAAATAGAAAGGCAAATATGGGGGAAAAGAATTGTTTCAGTTAGCTTGCAAAACATTTAATTCTAGATAAAAATAACTCAAGGATCCAGAGAAATTTCCTCAATCAATGCTAACCAAAGAACATAACTTATTTTAAATGCAGAATAAAAGATTTTATTAAGATACTTATTTCAATTCAACTGATTTATTCAATAACAATATCCAGTAGGATACAAAATTCAATTTAGAAAGCCATTTACTATATCTTATTTAAACACTAAAGAATCTTCTCTAAGATCTAATAACAAGATAGACAATTAAGATGTTAATTCTGAAATAACAGACAAATTTTGCCATATGATTTCTACAGTGGCTCTGAGTTTTGCAATTATGTATGTGATGAGTAGCTGAGAAGGGTCTCTCACTTAATTGACTGATTCATCATTTCCTTCTGAATGCTCAGATATTCCATATCTTTTAAGCATGTGATAGAGCATTCACCTGAAAATGGCTGAGAGACATAGATTAAATGGACCAAAATATTTTAATATCTGAAAGCAATAAAAAGGTCTTTATTGGGAACAGAATGTAGTATCAATTATTAATATAACTTTAGGATTTAGGATTCTTAGGCGCAAACTGGGAGTCTGGGGTGGTACAAGCCACTTAAACTCCTCAGACATAAAATCAGACACTAAAGAAAAAAATCATAAAAGTACTCTGAGTTAGGAGAATACAAATAATTAATATAATGAGGAAGCATGATAACTGATGCTCCTGCTATGGAGATATTCAAGATCTGCCTGGATCCCTACTTATGTGACCTATTGTAATGAATGGGGTTGGACACAATGATGTCATCAAGCAGTAGGGTGTGGTTGATGCACTGGAACAATGGGATGCCATGCAGAGGGACCAACACAGACTTGAGCACTGGGCCCAGGAGAGCATGAGGTTCAACAAATCCAAGCACAAGGTCTTACACCTGGGTCAAGGCAACTGTCAATAATGACACAGACTGGAGGATGAAAGGATTGAGCACATCCCTGCCAGGATGCTTGTTTAGCTGTGTTGTTTTCAAATGAGAAACAGGAATTAATGCTTCTTGGAATATTAATCATTTACTCTGGCTAAAAAAGCACAACCACAATGGAATGGCAAACTGACATTTAAACTTGTGGCTGAAAGTTGAAACTGGCACAATAAGACAAATGTAGCATGGAATATCAGGGAGACTACTAAAAAGCTCTAATTACCTTTACCTAAGCCCTTGTACTGGGATATTCCCCCATGAGGAAGAGTTATGGAGAAGCAAGTAGTAATTAGATTCCTGACAGAGCAATTGCTGTGTAAGTAACTGAGGTATTTTCTCACAATTTCTACAAAATATTACTCATATAGTTTGCTCCAGAAGTAATGCTTCCTACTTATTTTCATGGAATCTATGACAAAGAGCACAATAACAATGTTTGATAGAGCAAATCCTCAGCTGCAAAACATCCTTTTCCAACATAGTCACCATGATTACCTATACATTTTTGTTACCACTGAACAAGGGACCCCGTACTAAGCTTGTAAATTTCTGTATAGTTGTCTGGAGCATGGCTTGTTCATGGAGCTGACCTTCTGTTGCTGTCACCACTGCAGAAATACACTACCCACCACCTAACTGTGCTCACATTTGGTCTCCATAAACGTTCAGCAAGTGTCAGTGGACATCAATCGGTACAATTTTTTCTGCATGGTGGCATTCAATTCTATACCTTTCTTTCACACACATTTCCATGTCAGAAGCCGTTGTGTCAGATTGCTCCTCTGCTGCCACCTGTCACATAGCAACAAAATGCAGTAGAATATTGGTGGGAAAGTTCAGCCCCTACTGCCATGTCACCAACATCCAGTTCTGACATAGTGAGACAACATAGTAAAAGAGGAAGCATTATTTCAGATCAGCCTTCATATTAAAAAAAGAAAAAAAATGCATGGATAAAAATGTCTAAAACTTTTAGGTAGGAGATGACAACTTCAGAAGCAATGTAGTTGTCTTCGATTTTTCCCAGAATAAAAACATCAGCATCTTTACTATTATCTGTGTATTTAAGTACATTTCAAATAATTATCTGTTGATAAACAAGACAAACTTCCTGCAGTTAGTCTTCTTGTTTCTGCATATTCATACAGGAGTCTCTAGATGTTTGTATAAATACCTGTGTTCACATCAAGTCAGTAATAAATTTTAACATCTTTCTTGTTTGTAATCCCCCCCCCAAATCTCTATTAACTGTACGGCTAATATTAAGCCCTATATTTTGTGGCAGTCATCCTCCTCTACATATTGAGCTGAAAATGTACTAAAACTTAATTTTCATAGTGAAAGAAATGGTCAGTTAAAATCAGGATTTGGGCGGATAACATCCACTCTTCTTACTCAGACAACTTCCAAGTGAAGCACATATTTGCCTATGAAAAGGAAACCAATTTAGTCAAACCCTGAAACCTTTGTACTCCTGAGACTTTAGAAATTAATTAAAACAAAAAAATTATTTATTTTCAGTTTGGAGTATGAGAAATACAAGGAATGGTTTTCCTTTTGGTGTCCACGGGTAGGAATATGTTAAAAATCAGCTCAGCAATCATGTTTAAAAAGTGTCAGTATCCAAAATTAACCTTGATTTGTGCATATCAAAGGCAAAAAATGTTTAATAGCCTACTAGTTAAAATGTATTCAAGCACTACGTTTTATCATGCATTTTCTAAGAGAAAGATAACTTTTTGTAACAATTCAACTAGTCTCCATGCCCTTCATCAATACAAGTCAACATGAGTAAATATTAAACTGTGTGATCCCATAGTAAATATAGATTTTATTTTATTATATTTGGCTTCTCAATTAAAATGCCATTTATTTACTCCATTCTGTTATTATAGTGTTTGTAATTAATAGTGAAAAGATCAATACAGTATGGTTTGGGTCTTGTTTCTTGAAACAGTTTATGACTCTTTTATCTGTTCTTCCTGAAAGCAATATCTTCTTGCCAAGATTTACAGTGTCTTTTCAAGGCTGAAGTGAACTGAATTCTACCAGAATGAGGCTTAGGGAATTTTGGTATTTCATCCACGTTATCAGTTGTCTTCAGCTTTCACCTCTGGAGACACAATGGATCCACTAAAAACTATCAGTTCAGCCGTAGTGAGGGATAAATGCATTGCTGTGTGTGGCACTTTGTCATTTTATGTAATGGAGTGGTAGAAGAATGAATTACACCACCAGTTTACAAATTGGAAGCTTTCATTGCTTCTAGTAAAATTCTATAATCACTCAGTAGTATTATCAAGATGAGTTCCTCTACGTAAATCTCTGACACATGGGTAGTCTTTTTGTATACAGGTCTTTGGGGGTATCTTAAGTACTCCTAAATTGTTTCACATGTAGGTTTATAGAAAGCCTCTCTCTGCCTTTGTGGTTCCTGCTTTACCCTTGTAACCGAAATTTGTTATATAACAATAACAATGAAGATGAAACAACTCAATGAAAACCCTTCTGGTGACTTCTTTTCGTTTATGTGCCACACACTCTTTTTCTGTTTATCTACACAAAGAATATATGAGGAACACAGAAGTTAAGACTTGAATAGAAATGACAGTAGATTTGCTGAGAGAAGAGAATGTTCCTGGTCCATGTGATTTGGAATAGATCATGAGGAGATGATAACATGGAGCTACCTACCACTGGGTTTTTCCCTCTCACAAACACATTAGGATTCCGGATTGTGGTCTGTGTGTATGCAATGAGCAGCTGTTCCTGGGTACAGATTCTCAGATGATGCAGATAAATCAGGAAAAAATAAATAACAAGAAAAAAAAGAAAAACAAACAAACCAAATCAAAACAAAACAAAAAACATCACCACCACGAAAAAACAACAGCTATACCTACAGAATGTAAAGAAGAGAGATTACAAAGTAAATAAAGTTTGAACCTTTAATCAGTGCCTCTCAACAAACACAGTTTTTATGTTTGAACAAGTATGTACCGAGCATTTAATGAAGATCATTTAGGCTCATTTAACCTCGTTATTCAAAATCTATAGATGTTCTAAAGATCAGAATATCTCAAGGACAGTAATCGCTTTCATACTGTTCAGAATATCTTTAAATCTTTCTAGGAATATATCCTGGAACACAGTTTCAGTTTTAGATTTAATTCTTTAAATGGTTAGTGTTATCATATAACCACCACCAAATGTTGGAATAACTGCTCTGGAATTTAAGCTCTAAATTTACTTTCATCCCTTGATTTCCTATTTTTGAGAGGAAAGCTTCTAATCTTTTCTCAGGCTTACACAGAAAAAGTTTCCATTGTTCCAAGATTATTTTTAGTTTCTTTTCTTACACTTGAAAGAGGCTCTTTCATCCTCAAAATGGGTTCACTTCAAAAAGCTCAGTGAACATTTCCTATCATTCTTAGAAGACATATTTGAAGAGAACAATTGTCAGTGAGCCACCCTTAGATTTTCCCTTTTCTGAGTTTTAATCTATTTGGATAGAGCAGAGCTTTAAAATCAAGTTTTAAACCAGAAACATACATTCGTGAACAGAAGTGCATCCACAAATGGGTACAATCTCCCAACAATGTCACTGATTAGATTTTACACAAGATTGCATATAAAGGTCTATTGTCAATGCAAAACTGTCTTTGAGATCATCTCACCATCTTTTTTTTAGACTTAGGAAGACACCTCATTAATTTATTCTTTTGCCAATAGGAATAAAAAGCGCTTCAGGGTTCTTTGCCTCCCCTTTATCTCTGTTTTCCCCCATCTCTGATTTCTACTGGGAGAGTGAAAGTCTCATCCCATACTGTGAAATGTATTTTCCTTTCATAAGGCAACTTTTCAAAGCAGATTAAGTGTAAGTCTATATATGTAAATAGTAGTCTCAGAGATGCAGGGATGTAACTGCTACCTTTGTGCACATGGATAAGATGTTATCAGCTTCAAAAAAAAAATTAAAAAATTTCTCTATTTCTTCTCAGAAAGAGCAGTCAGGTGTAAGAACAGACTGCCCAGGGAAGTGGTACAGTTGTCACCCCTGGAGTGACATGATCTTGAGTGGTCACAGGCATGGGTTGATGGTTGGACTAGATAACCGTAGTGGTCTTTCCAACCTTAATCATTCAATGATTCCATTATTCCATGTTTTCATGAAAATAATAAGTTAAAGATTAGAAAAATTTTAAGGAGTAATTAAGAACAGGAAACAGTTTCCTGAGGGATCTATGGGATTTTTGCCTTTGTAAGATTGCAATTAGATTCATCCAGAAATTGAACAATCATGATTTAGGTAGAATGGTCCTGCATTGCAGAATGACATACTGAGATCCCAGTCAATGCCATTTTCTGTGTCACAATTCTGTACAAGAGTTCTGGCTGTAAAAATTACCTTTTCTAGATTGTTAACATCAGTCTTAGATAAGAAAGATCAGATTATTCAAAAAATAAATAATTTAATACCTGTATGTGATTGATTATGTCATGAGAAGGACAAATTCATTACCGATGCCAACCAGTGATTTTTATTTCTTATTGAGCAAGACTGCCTATTGAGTCACACTGAAGTAGTGTCTCTTTATGGCGTATACGAATTACTAAAAGAACTTGGGTCACTGGAGTATGAAAGGCAGCATGATGTGTAGTAAAATAGAGGCTCTATCCTGAGATGCTCACTGCCTCAAGCATTCATAAAAGACAAAGTCACAGAAGAAATCCAAAGACATGGAAATACAATGACATATTACAAAAAAAAAAAAAAAAAAAGCCCCACAAAGATAGAGACAGTGTTAGGACTAGAATTTATATCTGAACTTCTGTTTTACTCACAGCACAGGGGTGTCCTTTACTGATATATTGCCTTTGATTTAGGAGATTCTAGACCTGCAGATTTGTCAAAGATTTACAAATGCGCTGGAAGAACTGCTCCATCCTGGCTTGTTGTCACTATTTGCCAGTCATTTGTGATTAGCCATTTCCAGAACAATACACTGGTTTGGTGGACCTTTTATCTTATCTCATACAGCTATGTTTATTTTCTCATGTTAGATTCTTAGATGTGCAGGACCTACATTTTCTCTCAGAGGCATACACATCTCTTCTGGACAGAAGTAGAAGGTATGTTCACTTGCCTATGGACTCACTAGGAAATTCTCTGATTATTTCCTGACAACATCATGTATGTATTGGAACACATGTGCAAACAAATCATCTTGAGGAATATACAGCATTTCTGCTTGGGAAAATTGAAGACACTATTCCAAATATTCTTGGAGCTTGCCCCCATCCAGATTAGAGCTTGCTTATATCTGTATTTGCAACTGTGAAATTGAACTGTAAGATGCATTGTTTAATTTGAACTAGTCAGATACAACAGTAACAACAAAAAATGGATTTAGAATGAGAAGAGAATAAGAAAAATAAAGTAGACTAATTTGTTTTCAGTGCAAAGATTTGCACTCCCTACAACCCTCAAGCCCCAACTTATGGAGTTCTTACTTTAGTCTTCTGTTCATATTAGAGAAAGTAAAAGATTCTTTCAGTTATTACACAAATATATTTGAACAACAACTCTAGTGCTTCCATCTGCTGCAGGACATAGCTGGAAGCTGCTATTACTCAATTTGAGGGCCACTGAGCTACAAAGATTCCGGGTAAAGAGTCCACAGAGCTTCCTTTCCTAACTAAGTCATTCTGTAGTCTGCATTAGCACTGACTAAGGACACTTTGGATATAGAAGGCAAAACAGCTTTTCACTTCCTCGATCTTTTTCGCAGCACTAGAAAACAAATGTTTGTTTTAATTTGGGTGGTAATGAAGGTTCTGAATTAATGTTGCTAATTACAGTGCATTCAATTAATAGCTATAATATGATTATTCCTTGGGTTACAATCTGATGCCTGGAGAACTCAAATAAATGATTGGGCAGCAGATAGTTGTATCAGAGACAACAGCATTCAGGCTCCTATCCACCATGGACTGAAAGAAAAAATAGGCTTCTCAAAGAGCCTTGCAAAGAGGTTGCATGATTGTATACTGAAAACATTTTTTTATCTGCTTATTTTATCCCCATGGAAGAGATCTGCATAATTATACTACGTTTGGCTTCCACATTCTTGCCAAAGACACTGTTAGAGCTATTCTAGATGGAAGAGTTTTGGCAGATTTATTTTTCCCTGAGGTAGTAGAAATAGACAAAAATAAATTTAGAGCATATTTAAGGTCTGCTCAATTTTCTTTCTTCATTTATTTTACAATATCTTCTTGATTTCTCAAGTTTGGATTTGTACAAACCCAGAAAAAGGCATGTTAACTTCAGCATTCACCCACACCACCCAGAGCACTTTCAGGAGTCAAATTACCACATCCTCTGCAGTGAGATCTTTCTTCACCCAATGGACACTTCTGCAAGTCTCACAGAAGATCTCTTTCTGAATTATTGAAAAGAGCTCATTTCCTTCAGATTGTCTATCTTGCTTTAATTTTTATTCAGTAATAGCAGAACTTTTTGGTTGCTAACTAAATTCTCTTCACATAGTGTTGAGTTTCTTATAAGTCGAATGACTTCCAGGACTTCCTGGAACTAATGGTCCTCCACATATTTTTGGCCCTCCTTATCTTTATCTCTACCACTAACCTTATACTTAGCTTTTTTTTTCCTTTCTCTGCAAGATCTCCGAACCTCAGAATCAATAACAATTTCCTCCAATCCATTTCCACAGGAGCTTAACCAGTGTTAAGCTGCACATCTTTAAATAAAATCAATTAACTCTACACAGAAGAAGGGGAAGTAACATGCATTTGTGGGGTAACAAGTGTCTGCTAGTAGATGAGGCCTTTGAACTCCCTGCATTTCAGCAACAGGAACTCTCTCTTCTAGATGGGGTGTCCTTTTCTAACCTTCCCAGTTGAATTTGGCAGCCCAGAATCCAGGATCAGAGCACAAATGGAGAAGTACAAATCTTTCTCTATTTTCCATTGTAGTTTCACAAGAGACATTAGCTACATGAGCTTTCTTCTACTTCAGGTGTAGAATTTCCTCCTTTGAATGTTCAGAGCTGTCTGTTCATTTCAAACTTCTGCTAAATTACTTCTTTTTCCCTATTCAAACAGTAAGTTAAAAAGTCCCCAGTATATTCTTGTTATAAAATCTAGATTAATCCTGGTGTCACATCCATCTCAGTTTAGTACCTTAGGATTTTCTCCACAGAGCCAACAGAGCCTAGGAGCTGAAATCAAGAACCCACATCATATTGGGATTCTAGAAAATTGAGCTGTAAATTCCTACTGGAACTCAGATTATCAGTGGACAACAATAATGTTGTCTCACATCATAGAATCATAGATGTAAAAATATATTTAGGTTAATCACACCCTAAGGACAGTTGTTGCTTTGGATGTCAGGTCAGAAGGCAAAGAAAGGGAACAAGATAATCCATGGAAGAGACTTCAGAGAAAGTGCAATTGAAAGGGAAAGCAGCCACAGTAGTCATAAGACAGAGAAATAAGTAAGCAATGAATCTCAACTTGACAAAAAAATCTACAGTCCAAAGATGGTGCCAAGGAGAAAATACAGAGGTAGTAATCTTAGCACCCCAGCTTTCAAGTCTATTGAGGAAAGCTGCCCTCTTTACATGCTGCCCTATGGATCTCATCAGGATAACTCATTTCACAGATACTGTTTTGTACATTCCTGTTCCTGTACTGTTCAGACAGCATCAGGTCATCCTTCTAATAATGCACCTGAAGAGCAGCTGGGCACATTGCAAGCTCCTGGTATGTATCATTTTGTGGTCAAAATACCATTTTTCTTATCTCATTTGGAGTCCAATTATTGATTCAGAATATGTGGTAATTCTGTGGTAAGGTCCCAGTAGGTGGACATTAATATCTTTTACTTCTCTGCCTATTACATGGACTTTTCCTGCTGGGTGAACGTATTCTGAGA
Organism: Odontophorus gujanensis; assembly: GCA_013399175.1. Taxonomy (NCBI): domain Eukaryota; kingdom Metazoa; phylum Chordata; class Aves; order Galliformes; family Odontophoridae; genus Odontophorus; species Odontophorus gujanensis. Next base: position 77,713 of record VXAB01005254.1, read on the forward strand.
GATTTCCTTCCTCCCTGTAGACATCAGAGAAAGAACCACGGGTACCACTGAGCCATACGTAAGAAGTTTCATCTATCTGTTGCCTTTAGCACAGTAGGCACAAATCAGTACATTGGCTGAAGCAAAGGAAAAAAAGGTGATAGATATTAACCTCTACTTTTTGGAGAGACCTATTTCACATTGATCCAGAATCAGCAATTCTTAACACTACTTGATTGAGGCTTAGATTCAAGTTGCATATATGTACGTTACACATTTTAAACTGCTGTAAATAAAAGGAATGATGCAAACCAAATGATTGTGTGTCTGCTTTCCCTCTCATAATGGTCTTACTGGAACTGGACAGAACCGTGTTTGCGTGGTACGTTATGACAATAAAGTGTTTCTTTGTACAATATGTGCCACCACAACACAGCTGACACTACTTTCTGTATTTAAAATATCACATGTCTAGGAGAGACCATGAGTGTGAGCTTTGCATATGCATCACTGGACTGTCTTTTATTTCTCCCTTCTCTGATGAGATGGACTATAATTGTGTAGCGTTACTCACCTGCCCAGCAGCAAAAATTCTCCAGCAAGTCCCAGGCGCCTCATAGCCATTAAAAGCCCTCTCACAGTCATGCCTTCACAGAAACAGGCAACCACTCTTGCCTTGGGCAGGTGGCTCCGAAGCTTCCGCAGTAACTTGTCAAAGCTCTGCTCACCAGCATTGCTATAGATTTTGTAGGAGTGTGCAATGCAGATGCTTTCCTTGGCTGCCATATCTTTGAATGCTTCCATTCCACTTTCACCATAGTTTCCTACATGCAAACAGAAATGTTTGTGAATATTTTAAAATTAGCAGTAGTTTTTCATTCTTTGGAAGCAGCAAATATTTTAAAGAGCACATAACATATCTGCACAGAGATCAGTGTATCCATCTTAAAAAAAATAACAAACACTTCAATTTATACATCCATTTTTCAAGCAAAGATCAACAAAATTTGCTAAGATACATTACTTCTATTTAACAATCTTCTCTGTTGAAAACAAAAGGTTGTTAATTATCTCAATTCCTGTGAAGATCTGTTCAAAATATCTACAGCAAAGAATATATAAATTAGACATTGTCTTCTGATTCTCTTAAGTTGACTTAATGTGGTCAGTTGCTCTGGGACTTACTTCAAAAAAATCTAAAAATAAATGTTTGGGATATATTCTTATATGTAATTTTTTGAATGTAAGCAAAGCAAAAAACTAATAACAACACAATTTTTTTCATAATGAAATCTGAATAGCAACAAGTTCTGAAGCACACTGAGAAGTAAAAGTTTTCCTGGCATGAAAGCATTTCTTCTGGTGACTCTTGAGAGTGAATGACAAAACAGAGAATGAATGTACATTTACCATCATAAGATCACAGGTGAATCAAACATACATCTGTAATTTTTGAACTGAATGTCAATAAACTGAACAGGAAATTCTTGATATTTCCTTTCAAGCTATTCTTCTGTGGTATAAACTTGTAATAAATGCTCGTAGATAGATATTCCTATTTATTCTATCTCACTGTAGAAAATTTCTTTTTTACCAGGCCTGTAGCAAAGCCACAGTACTTAAACAGTAGGTGTACAGATACTGCTTACTATTGGACTGACCAGCACTGTCTGTCTGGTCCCATGTGCTCCTCCATCTGACTTTCTAAATCTGCTTCTTGTCTAATTTAAATCAGAAAGACATAGGGTCAGGAACTCTGTCATCTCCAAAATACTGTCCTAACTTCTGGGTACTGTTCCACAGAAGCACAGTTAATATATACTAAGACTGAGTGAGCGTGTTAGTAGTAATGCTTTTGCAAGGAACTGGTCTTTCACTTCTGTTCACATGCAAGTAGAAAACCTTATAAAGAAAAATATTTCTTTTCCAGGATAGATATCAGTATATAAGATGACAGTGGAAATACATGTGAAGTAGTGAGAATCATGCAACAGGATTTGAGCTGTCTCTGTCTTCTGCTTTTGCGAATTTGTACACTGGAACCATCAAGCACTCAGCCTGCCCACATAGGAAATCACTTATACTGGTAGGTAGTAGGACTGGATGATCCTAGAGGTCTTTTCCAATCTTGGTGATTCAATGACTCAAGGATTCCATTCCTTCACTGTTCAAATTCAGAGCTTGTATTAGGTTCCAGACTGTATATGAACACGAAGGACTCTGTCTCCACTTTAAAGATCATCTGGATAACCAAGAGGCAAAGAGTAGAAGAAAGAAAACTTCATGTCAGATCAGAAAAGAATCACTGAGATCTTGATGCCAGCAACTGGAATGCATGTTTCCTTATGTGGTAGGTACCAATTTTCATTTTCCTTCCAGCTGTGACTGAGTCTGGTGGAAAATCCATTACTATGCAAATTGTGCCTGGATTTTTAAACTCTCTTGTAGCAGTGCTTCCTGGGAGTTGTAAATCAGATGCTCTGTGTTTCCTCATGTGCCATGTTCATAGGGCAAACATTTTCTGTGGTGGATCAGCATCAAGTCATTTCCATGAGATGCTGTAGGAGTTCAACTAGAGGTCAAAAATGTGGTATCTCATGAAAGACTTATTACAGCCTCAGAAGTCAGTCTGGAAAAATAGGGGTCAGTCACAAAGAAATTCCACCAGATCCTGAGGCCATCTAAAGTACAACTTGACTGTTTCACAAAAAATAATGTTTGTTTAGAGTTATTACTTTGCTTAAAGTTATTCTCAATTAGGTTAGTCTGGATCAAAATTAATTATTTTTTTTTTTCACTTTTCCTAACAGAGAAAAGCTGTGAAGTTGTACCAAATATGGCCATAGAGCATGGAAGTTTGAGGAAAAAAACATTTCATAATATATCTCAAAGTAATAGGAATTTTGAAAACTTCCTTTTCGATCAAGAAATTGTCTTTCCTGGTTAAGTCTAACAGTTCTCTTCAGTGTTCCAGACACTGAACTCTTTGAAAGAGTTATAAACATTCAAAACTGACACCCCAAAGCTTGCTATAAAGCTGAGAACAGGTTTAATTACAGTACTGAAAAAGTTGTAGGTCTTGTGATGAACATAGCGTCAACTGAACAAGAAGGAACATTTAAATGCCGTCTAGTCCAACCTGCAATGAACATGGACTCTTATAGCTTGATCAGTGCTCTCAGGGCCCCATCCAACCTGAACTTGAATGTCTCCATGGATGGGATATTCTCCACCTCCCTGGGCAACCTTTTTCAGTGCCTCACTACCGTTATTGTAAAATTCTTTCTTAAATTCAATCTAAATCTACTCTCTTCCAGTTTGAAGACATTTGCCTTGGCCTATCACAACATATCCTGGTAAACAGTCTGTCCCCTTCTTTCTTACAGCCCCTTATTAGGTACCGAAAGGCTGCTCTCAGGTCTCCTTGGAGTCTTCTCTTCTTCAGGCTGAACAACCTCAACAGTTCACAAAACACATTTATTCTTCATGCCTTCTCCATTACAGAAATGCTATCATCTCATTATTTANATTGGATTTGTGCTTTGAGGAGAGCAATTTTTTAGTTTCACTTTGAAGTGAAAATTAATTCAGGAGCCCTATGCCAGAGCCAGTGCAACAGCTTCTGTGACTCCCCTGTGACAGAAGTTGCCTACAACCTTGCAATCTTCCCATGAAACTCTTCTGTTTCTACTTATAAACTTAATGAAAATTACTAAGAAAAAAAATTAAACAGGAGGGAAGGATTGATTTACTTTTATTTGTCTAATTCCAATTCAGCAGAAATGTTTCCAGAAACAACTAAAGCTAGAACTGATGTATGGTCAATTTATACTCCTCTGCCACCAAATTCCACCTCTATGTCATTGTTGGGAAAGCAGCGCCCCTATGTTGCAAATGTTCTGCTGGGGGTGGTAGCACAGTTTTTTACTGATGTCCATCTTACCCTGAAAGTTTGTGGCATAATCAGAGCTGCTAGATATTGGTGCCTTTTAGGAAATATGTCCAATACTCATGGCAACAATGGGCAGCTGTATTCTTATGTCAGCCTGAATCCTGCAAGTTACCTACCTGAATGACTGGCTTTAATCCTTGTTCAAAAACTGCTCTCACATGTTTATGCATGTTATAAATAAACAAACAAGCAAACAAATAAAATGAAAACCATCGAATACATCAGCAGCGATGCTTATCCCTGCTTCTGAGTTGTAAATTTGTTCTGAACTCAAGCACATCTCGCAGTCTATAGTCTAACTACAAAAATCTGTTAGTTCCACTTTCAATGATTCAGTACTAGAAAGAAACTATTATGAAGCTTAAAAAGGACAGATTGTGCTTTTTTCCAGATGAGGGTTAATATAGTATAGTACATAATAATACTTCAATCTGATAGAACAGGGTCAGGCAAACTGCTGGTTGTTCTTGCCTCTCCTTCCTGCCCAGTAATTGAGCCAATTGAACCTACTGAAAATAAACCTTTAAGAGCTTATCTGCATTACACAGCAAAAAAGCAAGTTTTTTAACCTAAAAATAATTTTAAACAGTACACAGGGATTTCTTTATGGAGCACAGAATGTTGGCTTATCTGTAATAGCTTGCTGTATGTGCATATTGTTATCAGATGATTTTGGGGCTTATAAGAGACTTTCATTGAACCAGCCTTAATGAAAGATTTAGGCTGTAAAATTGCTTCAGGAAGTGAAGTACACAGTAAAAATTCAGAAAGTCAAAGAAAAGCAGGCACAAGATATTGAAGACATGCATGATACTATTCATTAACAAAAAATAAGCCTGAAAATCACAGAGAAATACTTCCATCATTTTATTAGTGAAGAGTAAAACACTGAAAAATATTTTACTCTGTATATGAACCACAGAAAATAAGAAGTCACCAAGTTAAAATNCCAGTTTGAAGACATTTCCCTTGGCCTATCACAACATATCCTGGTAAATAGTCTGTCCCCTTCTTTCTTACAGCCCCTTATTAGGTACCGAAAGGCTGCTCTCAGGTCTCCTTGGAGTCTTCTCTTCTTCAGGCTGAACAACCTCAACAGTTCACAAAACACATTTATTCTTCATGCCTTCTCCATTACAGAAATGCTATCATCTCATTATTTAACAAGACTGGGAGGTTTCATAAAACCATACAGAAAGCAGTGCCTCACCAAAAATGAGAGAAAACGTGCTAAACTATCAAGGCCACTTAAAAAAGTGTTACATTCTGAACATTTGGAAGAAGTGCATCCCAGCACGCTGAATCTCCAAGTGTGTTACTCCAACCGGGAAAACTATAGCTGCCTGAACTCAAGGAAGATTTGATGGAAACAGAAAGCCATATATTTACTTCAAGATACTTATACAAATGCACCAGTGGAGATCTTGTCATGATCATTGCTGATTAAACACTAATTCTTAAATTATTCATAGTGAATTTCCCTGTTTTGCTGGACATTTGTTGAGTTATGTATGTTTGATTTGAACAATACTGTGGGAATAACAAACACATTTTAATGGATAAAGAAATAATTTTCTATCAAATTCCTTTGCATTACACATTAGGGTTCATTTCTTCTGAGCAATCTTTATGTGGAAAACTTGTACATGTATAAAGGTGCAAATACAGCACAGGGAATGGGAAACTAGCGAAAGCATTTTGCATCATTTCCTCAAGGATGAAATGAGGTTCACAGTGGGAAAGCATCTCAATGCTCTCTGCGTGGAACTGGGCTTCTCACAGATATTTGGTTCCTGGAAGATATATATATATATATANTGAAAACCATCGAATACATCAGCAGCGATGCTTATCCCTGCTTCTGAGTTGTAAATTTGTTCTGAACTCAAGCACATCTCGCAGTCTATAGTCTAACTACAAAAATCTGTTAGTTCCACTTTCAATGATTCAGTACTAGAAAGAAACTATTATGAAGCTTAAAAAGGACAGATTGTGCTTTTTTCCAGATGAGGGTTAATATAGTATAGTACATAATAATACTTCAATCTGATAGAACAGGGTCAGGCAAACTGCTGGTTGTTCTTGCCTCTCCTTCCTGCCCAGTAATTGAGCCAATTGAACCTACTGAAAATAAACCTTTAAGAGCTTATCTGCATTACACAGCAAAAAAGCAAGTTTTTTAACCTAAAAATAATTTTAAACAGTACACAGGGATTTCTTTATGGAGCACAGAATGTTGGCTTATCTGTAATAGCTTGCTGTATGTGCATATTGTTATCAGATGATTTTGGGGCTTATAAGAGACTTTCATTGAACCAGCCTTAATGAAAGATTTAGGCTGTAAAATTGCTTCAGGAAGTGAAGTACACAGTAAAAATTCAGAAAGTCAAAGAAAAGCAGGCACAAGATATTGAAGACATGCATGATACTATTCATTAACAAAAAATAAGCCTGAAAATCACAGAGAAATACTTCCATCATTTTATTAGTGAAGAGTAAAACACTGAAAAATATTTTACTCTGTATATGAACCACAGAAAATAAGAAGTCACCAAGTTAAAATTCTCAGTAGATATTTTGTAATTAATACAGAAGGTAGAGGATTAAAACTTTGTTTGTTTGTTTTGTTTTTTTTTATTCACTCTTACTGGCATCAACAGGATGAACTTTGTCAGAAATACCTAAAAAAATCTAACTAGGTGCAATTTTGAAAATGCATGTGAGAGTAATTGAAGATATTTATGAAAGGCAACATGTTCACTGATCATCAAGATGATCTTCCTGAGAGATTAGGAATGTGTAGTACTGTCTCCCAAGTGGTGATGTAAAAAGTCTCTTTCACTGCTACACCTCAAATTAGTCATGGCAAAACACAAGTAGTATCTACCCACTACATCCATCCTGTTACATGCAATTAGCTTTTACAGATGAGAGGATGTTTTATATGAGATTATAGTCTTTGGCAGAAGGCTGGATAGGGCTTTGAGCAGCCTGGTCTAGATTGAGGTGACCTTAAGGTCCCTTCCAACTAAAACCAGCCTATGATTCTATAAGGTTGGTCTGTTGCATCCCATGCAGAACCAAATGACCATGTCAATAGCAGGTTTCTACAAATAAATGACTGCATAAGCAAGGCAACTGACTAATGCTGACTGGATTTAAGGAGTTACCAGAGAGCTGGAAAGCAGCAAAGGCATGGTATGGGGCAAAAATTCTCAGTTATTCATTTAAGAAAAATACCTTATCTTTCCTCAATTTTGCTGTAACTGTTTCTTTAAGCACAGACTACTGTAAACTGATGTAGAATGCAAGATCTAACACCTAAAGATTTACAAGGCACATGGCAAACTGATGACTGCATTTATGACTCTGTCCTTATCCATCCATATGATCGTGCAGCAACTCAATTTATTTGGGTGGTCATATTTTCTATTCAAATTGTAAGCTCTTCGAATAGGATTTATGAGCACTGGTGTTCAGTTTTCATAAAACTCAGACACAGAAGGATCCCCTATATATCTGGTGGCTTTATAGATGAAGACAGTACAGTACAAATGTTGTCAATATAATGGAAGATTATTTACCATGACATCATAATAGATACAAAATTATTTTCCTTTTCTGTGAACAGTTTTGAGATTTTTATTTTTCACTATATAAGGACAAGAAATGTTTCAATAATCTCAGAAATATTAGTCAATCAAAATCTCTGCTTCTAATCTTCTTAAGAGTCAATTCAACATGATTAAAGTAATTTGTTGAAATGATATTTTTTTTCTGTATTGACTATTTTATCATTTTATTTTAAGCCTCCTGACATTTTATATGATGTAATGATGTAATATAAAAGGAAAATATGCATTCTGAATCAGAAAGACTGTTGTTTTTATTTCAGAATCTGTAAAAGAAAATACATTGATGTTTAAAAATTCAGTATGTTATAAGTAAGTAATGATATTCTTTCCTGTGAGTTTTGTAAGTTCTTGCTGTTATATGTTTTCTGACAGGAAGTTTTCATTAAAAGCTTTATAGACCATTCCTGTAAAGAACAGATTTTCTGGTTTTAATCGAGATAGAGGCAATTTTCTTCATTGTGTTTGCAGAGCTTTAGATTTAGGATGAGTATAATGTTGATAACACACTGTTTTCATTGTTACTAGGCAGTGCTTGCACAAAAGCAAAATCTTTTCAGCTTCTCACATGGCTCTGTGAATGAGAAAGTTGGAGGTGCACAAGAAGATGGGAGATCACAGAACCAGGGCATCTACTGGCCAAAAAGTTATCCCATGACATCATCGTGAACAACAAAGTTCATGGAGAGGAGTTGGCTTGAAAAATGCAGCTGATGCTTGAGAACTATCTTGAGACTGGTCAATGAATGGTAAGAAATTACATTCTGCATCACTCATTTCATATACATTTTTATTATTATTATGTTCTTTTCATTTTCTGTCCAAATAAACCACTTTTTTTCAACTCACATTCTACTTTTTTTCACAGTTCTCACTTCCATCCCATTGAGGGGGAGTGGACAAACATCTGTGTGGTACTGAGCTGCCTTCCAGAATAAACCACAATACAGTATACAAAAAACAAGTCCATACATAATTAAATTACGCATAGAGTAGATTTTGATTAGACATAAAGAGGAAATTCTTCTCTATGAGAGTGATGAGGCACTGGAACATGTTGCCCAGAAAAGTTATGGATGTCCCATCCCTGCAGAGATTCAAGACTGGGTTGGATGGGATTTTGGGTAACCTGGTCTAGTGGGGAGTGTCCCTGCCCATAGGGTCAGTCCCTCTCAAAGGGTGTTGAACCTGTTATAGACACAATCTGCTTAGACATTAACAATGTCTTTGGCACTGCTTCCCAGAACAGCAGCTGACCACTGCCTCGCCATAACTCTTTTACAGGTAGTTGTAGTGTGATAAGTTCTCCCCAGAGCCTCCTCTTCTCCAGACTGAATAAACTTAGTTCCTTCAATTGCTCCTCACAAGGCCTAGGCTCTAAGCCATTGTGCACCTCTAGGCTCCTCATTGGCAGGGCAGAACAAGAAGCTGAAAACTCCTTGACTTTTGCTCTGCAAAACTAAAACAGTGATGTGTTATCAACTCTAGTTTTCTCCTGAATCCCAAAGATAGCATCATATCAGCTGCTATGAAGAAACAGGACACTCATGGAATCTCACATTTGCTTAATTGTGTCAATAAACACATCATGTTTATTATAGAAACACTTGCTCTGTATGTCTTACACCTAGTATTTCCTGCAGTAATTGTAGCTGATGACAAGACTGTTCCTTAGGGAACATCTTAATTTCATTTTAAGTGAGTGTGCTTATTCATATTCAGCATGTTCTTATGGGACAAGAGTGGGTTTCCTGACTGTACCAATCTGAAACCTCAGAGCATCCATGTCTATCAGGAATCCATGCATATGTAGAGTGGTAACTGAAGAGCAGATCTGTGACTTTTTGCATTTATCAGAAATGCTTTTCAAAAGATTTTGATAAGTATGATAGGAAGGGAGCATATTAATTTTATCTAAAGCACAACATGTATTCAAAAACAGCAAATCATCCCTCACAAACTTGGTGTCCTTCCACTACAGAGTGTCAGAATTGGCGAACAAGTGAAGAGTAATGGATGCCATCTAACTTAACTTAGGCAAAATCCTCAATATAGTCCCACACAATGCTCTTGTCTCTAAATTGGAAAGACATGGATTTGATGGATGAACTATTCACTGAATGAAGAATTGGCTGGATGTCTACATTCCAACAGTGGCAGCCAATGTCCCAGATCAGTGACAATGGAAGTCCTACAGAACTTTGTATTGGGATAATATATGATCCCATTACATGGGCAGAGGGATTGAATGCATCTTCAGCAATTTGCTGGTGGCACCAAGTGGTGTGGTCAGCACACTAGAGGGAAAGGATTTCATCCAGGTGGACCCTGACATACTTGAGAAGTGAGCCCATGCAAACCTTATTCAACACGGCGAGGCACAAGGCTCTGAGTCTGGGTCAGGGAAATTCCAGTCAGTACAGACTGGAAAATAAATAGACAAAGAACAACACTGAGGAAAAGGACTTGGGGATGTAGGTGGATGAAAAAGCTCAACATGAGCTGGAAATGTGTGCTTGCAACTCAAAAGGCCAATGATATATTGGACTACAACAAAACAGTTGCAGCCAGCATGTCGAAGGTGGACAAGACCCTACCTGATAGTGCAGATAGTGAAATGATCAGAGGATCTGAAACTTTTTTTTGACTGTGACATGCTCAAGAACAAAGAAAATTACGGCCTCATCTGATGTGCTAAACATTGTCATCTAATATATTTGGTCTTTTTGTTAATGATCTGAAAAGGAAGTAAACAATGTTGGTGGAAGTTGTAAATTACATTGAACTGGACAACACTGCGGATAGAAGTCAGGAAACAGAAATATTGCAAAAGTTTCTAAAGATATTATTTACTTGGCTAGATATCTGGGAAAAGAAACAGTCTTATTTTGGCAACCTTCAGCTAAAAAATTTCTACACTGGGTGAAAGATAGTAAATAAGGCAAAATCTGGAAAGAAAACAAGGTAATTTTGCAATAGAATATGAATTAGTAAGCATATAAAAATGTCTGTTTTTTTCTTTAATTTTTTTTATATATATATTTTTTAACTGCTAACTTAGACTTCTTGGGAAATAAAAGTGATTTCTGGACAGTTTGAAGGAATTTATTCTTCCGAATGTTTTTACTGTGGGTCAAGGATGGGTAGCATGGCAATTATTTTTACTGAAACTGCATTTCTCAAACAGCCGTTAATATTCTTTTAGGACTATTAGAAAGGATGGCAGAAATAGATTCTCATTTATCTCTGATGATGGAGTGTGAACCTGAATCTCCTCCTGTGGACGGCCTAAGCTCCGTGTCAAAATGTAATCCAGAAGGTTCTCTTAAATCTTTTGGTGGTTATCCATTTTTCTAAAATTATGTTTAGTTTTTCTTCTCCCTGTAGTTGATCAGCAGTTCTAAATGTGTTGATCAAGTAACTACACTAGAACATTTTCTGAACTGATTGTGTCAACAGAATTTCCATCCTTACATGTGTAGGCTCTTGCCAACAGCAGTATCACATCAGAAGTTGTCATGGGAATTGTCATACTAAATATAAGAAAGAAAAATCAGGACATGATTACCAACTGTTTCCTACAATAATAAGGTATAAATGAAACTAATTTAAATATACAATAAATGTACAACTACTATCAGGAAAAAAAAAATCAAAGAAAAATAATTTCCCTTACCTGAAATAAATACAAAAAACTACATGGAAAGGAAAGATATTAAACGATCTGAATTAAGAACTAAACTTTTGTTTAGTATTTGTGTCATGTTAGTACTCCACTGTAGAAGTAGTCACCAGCACTCCTAAATGTCACTGGTAATAATCCTTTCAGCAAGAAAATGGGAAAAGTAAAGGACAAATTCATTCGCAGTATGAACTATACAGAAGCATTTGCAAATTGCATTTTAAATTCCTAAATTAAAGTCCCTCCCTCCCTCCCTCCCTCCCTCCCTTCCTTCCTTCCTTCCTTCCTTCCTTCCTGACAAACTTTTAGCATGAACTGACTTTGACTTCATTTTTTCCAAGGGAAAAAAAATCTCATCACAACAGAAATGTGAACCTGTCTTTTTTAGTTTATTTCCTTTAGACTAAAATAATATGACATAGATTTTATTGTGCACTATAATGTATGATACATATAACAGGTAAATTTATTTTGTGTTGTAAAGTATGCATTGCATTTCCATAAAATTGATGGAAGTAGAGATTATCCTAAACACTCACAGTGATGCCGTAAAAATGAAACATGTCTGTGATGTCTAAGTAAAATGCTTTAATGGCTTTCGGTCTTTTTCTTTAGAAAATAACCCATTGTTGAGGAATTCCTAAACATTTATTGTTCTTTCTGAACTAGAAAATTAAGAACTCAGAATATCAGAGTCTCGATTCCTAACCATCTCTGGTTTTTATGTTAACTCCAAAAGAGATATATATATTTTAGAAGTCTATACATCATCTACTGTTACATCCTTTTTAGGGATACACACAAGTGTTACAATTAGGTATAAGCAACTGTGGTAGAAGACTTTCACTTTATATTTTTATGAAGGAATCTGAAATCCAAACCTGCCTGGACTGAGTTTAATTGCATCTGCAGCTATGGACAATACATTAAATCAAAATAAATTAACTCTAATAAATTCTATCACAACTGAAAGAAGGATAGGAACAACAGGAAGAAGAGGCAGAGAATAAACTGAGGTATCTAAAAATTTCTTTCCTTATCAATAAATAAAGCTTTCTCAGAGTTTCAACATTTCCACCTTTTTTAAACCACCCACAAGATACTTGTGAAACTCATAGACTCATTTAAAGATCTGATACTGAATTTTCTAAAGTGTTCATTAGAAATGAAGTGCTTCATCATAAAATGCCTTTTATAAAAATCCCTGTGGTAAATAGCAAGAGGAAGAAGAAAATAAAGAAAAAAGAGCAAAACAAAACAGCCTTAGTCTCTGGAATAGTTTTTAAATATCAAGTACAAAGAAATTACATCATTATTTAGGATTTCAACCTCAGGTTAGATTTCACCTGCACTTCCTATAAGACACAAGTCTCAGTGTTGACTGAGGATGTCAGAGCAGTGAAATATTTTTATCCTTCACCCATGTACATTTTATTGCTATTTTTAGCAATAAAATAGTCACAGAATCACAGAATCACAAAACTGTAGGGGTTGGAAGGGACCTCTAGAGACCATTGAGTTCAACTCCCAACTCTCAAAGCAGGCACCCTAGACCAGGTTGCACAGGTAGGCGTCCAGGCAGTCCTTGAATGTCTCCAGAGATGGAGACTCCACAACCTCTCTGGGCAACCTGTGCCAGCGTGTGGTTGCTGTGAAGAAGTTCTCATGCACATTTGTGCAAAACTTCCTATACATCAGTTTGTGGTCATTTCCCCTTTACCAATCACCACACACTGATGACAAGAGTCCAGCCTCATCCCTTTGCCTCTCACTCTTTAAGTATATCAGATCCCCTTATCAACCTTTCCTCAAGGTTGAACAGACCCAGGTCTCTCAGCCTCTCCTCATAAGGGAGGGAATAACGCTGATATTGAATGGTGCTTGGAGTCCCTAGCTAAGATTTTGACACCACTGTGTCCATCTGGCCCAATCCCTGCTCCAGCACCCATAGCAGGATGTCCAGGACCATATCAGGAGGCTATGCAAGATCACCAAGGAGGAAATCCCACAACCTCTTCAGACAACTTGTGCCAGTGCTCTGTCACTCTGTCACCAGTCCTCTTCCACTGCTATGTCTAGAACTGAACATAGTAGTCCAGGTACAGTCTGGACAATGGACAATGGAAAACACTGACCATACTTTGAGACAAATTTTTAGTGTGGTTTTGGACCAGAAAAACTTTGTTTTTTGTCCCAACACCAGCTCTTAAGGTTTGATGGATTTATTATGGAGTAACTGGTATTATTCCATTCAGTATTGAAGTTAAAATCAAAATTCATATTAATCAAATTTTGATCTTTTATCAAATCTTCAAACATGATGTGATGTTAAAATGACCAATAAACTTTTATAACATTATTCAGTGAATTTCTTTTAGGTATACTGAGTTCTCTAATGACTTTTTTTTCTCTTTTATTTCAATGTAACTAGATTTTATCAAAATTTAAAACATAAAAGGATTTTGTTACCTAACTCCACTGTTTTTATGCATTGTTAACAGCAATGCACTGTTCTTTGAGGACACAGTAGTGTTGACACCGTTCTCAGAGACTGGACCACTGAGGGCTAGTGATTTTCTATGCTAGGGCCACTGCCATCACAGACACCAACATGGTTATGTAGAAAATGGCAAAATGGCAGTTAACAAGGCATGGCAACTCTTTATATACATACATCTATCATCGTCTATGCCCCCTAAGCATGTATCATACATCACTCACAGAGCAGGGGAGGGCCTATCACGTCACATCCCGGTGCCCCAGCCACGCCTACTACAACACAGTAGTAAGTTGTATAGATATGAAAATGAAAATATTGTCAGTGATCATGTTGTCTGACTCAAACTGCAAAGATGGCACATCATTTGAGAAGTCAATATTATTTGATAAGTATATTACTATAGTCTATAGAAACTTTTATCATAAGGGAAAAGAAAGAACACTTCCATACCCAAAGTTTCACCATTATCCTTGTTTTGACTCATTAACATCTAAAGCTTGGTTTCCATTCCTGTTTGATGATATGAAGATTTCACTGCTTTTCTATCATCTTTGGTTTTAAACAGAAATTTCTGCAGTAGTTTTTTCATTATTTTCACAGTAAATAGGTAGTTCTCTAGCCCAATTCAAAGAAATACAAGATAAAAGGAGGTAGGTTTTTGTGACAAACTTCTCTGTATTTTTCAGATCTTTTCTAATCTCCTCATAAACTGTAATGGTGTGTTTGCTTAAAAAAGGCCACAATAGTGTTTAATGTTTATGTTATGTTAATATATTAACATTTCAAAATGAGAAGACCAGGTTGCTGAGCATACCACATCTGACTGCTGAAATGGTACAAGGACTAATGGGCTGCAATGAGCAGGTATCACAGCATGTTAATCACAGTGTAAAAGAGATTTGAGTGTAAGTAATGATGCTCCCACTTGGACCAGATTCCAAAATCAGTGCAGAGAGCAGCAAGCTTTCTGATCTCGTGCCAGGTTGTCAGGCACTGCCTTGAACAGATGCTTCCAATGGAATTTATTGTATGAAAGAAGGAACACCAGTTAATCTGATTTAGAAGGTTATACATAATATTTTTGCACCACATATTTCCAATTTATCATAAGCAAACAGCTTTAATTATCCAATAAATATGTTTGAGAAGATTTGAACCAGGTATCTTTGGTACATATAGGAAGAGTTGCTTTGCATAGCACCCTGTCTCCGTAGCAAGTGAAATGATTTGTAATTCTGAAAAGTACTTGAAAAATGTGTGTAATTTTAACTGAATTCTGCAACAAATTGCATAATTTAGCAATTCCTAAGTAAAAATAATATTAAGCCCTGCAGGTGGAAAACTTCTGTAATGATGGCATCAAATACTCATGTGTGTCCAAATGTGTGTTTGTGTGTGAGTGAATTCAAGCATGTTTGTCAAATTAACATTGCTGCATATTGCAGTATTAATAACAGTTTTTAAGTTTCAAGTATGGCTCCTGTACAAAGCTTAATGATGCTATGCTGATTTCCTCCAAGTACAAGCAGTTTAAGGCAATAAATCCTGACAAAAGCTCTGCAAACAAAATGGAGCTGTGCTTGCTGGATTTTTTTTTTTTTTTTTCAGCATACAAGGGAGAAAAAAATGTAATTCTGTGTTTTTTCTTTCTTTATCTTTTTTTGCAATATGCTTTACAGTATTTCTTTAGCAATCCACTAAATATCTGTGCTTTTCCCACTCTGCCATCAGTAACGGATAAAGTGACAACATCCTATTCCAAAGCCAAAGCCTGATTTCTTTCCATCTTTTCTCTCCTTTTGGATAGATTATATATCTAAACTCCTGTGAAATTTCTAAGTTGATTTCTTGCATCTGAAAGTTTCAAAGGGAAACGGATTTGTAAAGAGCTTGTTGCCATTTTTCATAGCACTAATTAATTTTGCATTTCTACAGAATTTCTTGCATTTGACTAAAGTAAATTATTCAGAATTCTCTCTGAGAACAATAGAAATATTTCTTATTGTTTCCTCTAATAATATTGATTTAGTAACAAGTTCTACAATTTAATATTATTCCTCTAACTAGGTGTTCACGTAATATCCAGGAGGATGTCTGGTACAATGTCTTCTTGACCACATAAACAAGAGTGGATAATGCACTACTACTTGAACATGACATGAGCTTCCTTTAAGCCACAGAATCTGAATGCTGGGGAGTAGATAGATAACTATCTCCAGCATTCTGAGCTATGGCAGAAAATAATGCAAAAATTAGCAACTGAGTAGGAGGGGAATTACATGGGAACAATCTAGAATTTTAAAGTCTTGAATAAGATTTCTGTTTGTATCTGAGGAAAGTGTGGTCAGTATTGTCTGTTGCATCTATAATTAGATGCATGTTCAGAGAATCATAAGTCACACTATTTACTCTTTGTTGTCACCTGCTCCCTCATCATTGTCTTTCATCATTCCACTTCAATGCACAGGATGTACAGCCTGGATAAAGAGGAGGCTCAGGGGGGATCTCTTTGATGTCCATAAAGATCTGAAGAGAGGCTGCAAAGAGTCTGGAGCCAGGCTCTTGTCAGTGGTGCCCAGTGGCAGTGGGCTCAAACAGGAATACAGAAGGTTCTCTCTAAACACCAGGATGGTGTATGAGTAACGAAGCAGTGGTGCAGGTTGCTCAGAGAGCTGGTGGAGTCCCCTCCTTGGAGATCTTTCAAAGCCAACTGGACATGGTCCTGTGCGCCCTGCTCTGGGTTGGAGCAAATCGACCAAGAGATCCTTTCAACCTCAACCAATCTGTGATTTTATGATGGAATAGCTGGGAAAAAATAAATAAATGCAATTTTAAAAAGGTGAAAAACTGAGATATTAGAGGAGTCAAATAATAAAAGCATTATAAAATGTATAGTTTAGTTTTTAGCTCTGAAAACAATAAAGAGTAAGGACTCAGTGTTATAGATGAAATAATAAGCAAAAAATCCAGCTGCTGACTTGGAATGTGTGCTGTCAGTCTTTACAGTATTATACTACATAATAATAACTGTTTTGCTTATATTCATAGAATCACAGGATGACTTAGGTTGGGCAGCAGTTTTGATGTTCCCTCTCCTGGCTCCAGCAAGAATCAAGAACTCTATCATTTCACAGTTACTCCGTCCAAGAGAGTCCCTGACCTCCACATTTCCCACCAGACCTTCTCTGTTTGTGAACAGGAGTTCTCACAGGGCAGCTTCTCTGGTAGGCTTTCTTACCAGCTGCAGAAGGAAGTTCAGAAATCTCCAATATCTGTATGAAAGGCATTTGAGGGAGTAAAAGGTTTGTCCTCTTTGAAAGAGGAAGAAGAGCTCTCCTGGTTTATGCAGAAAGAACTTTATCAAATTGTGAAGAAATAAGTGCTTTATGCAGAAACATAATGTTCTGTCAAGATAGAAGCATCTAGAATACAAGGAGTAAAATGATGCACAACAATTTATAAAATAACCACCTGAAAACTAAGCACCTTGGATCACGTCCTCTGTGATGCCAAGGGGAACAGTGATTACTGTGGATATAGACTGCTTTTGATTTTTGCTTAGTTCTCTGTACTACTTATGGAGATCTTGAGAATCTCAGGACAATCACTAAACTTTATGTATTCAACATGAAATCCTCCTGCCAAGAATTTAAATACACGGAAGACAGGTAACAGAAGAATGGCAGCAGTTATTGTAAATTTTTTTGTGGTTATTGTAAATTTTACTTGTTACTGCTGTGTACACAGCAGTAACAAGGAGTAATATACCCCAAAATCCAAAAGGAATAATATACCCCAAATATTTGCCTTGAGGCTAACAGTGGAATTTATTTAGTAGGTGGACAAGAAAAAAATTGCCTTCAGACATCTAGGCTTCCCAGTTTAATGCAGTTCCAGAAATCAACACCTTTGTAACCTCCTGAGGTAGGATTCATCTGCTACAACTTTAGATTTATATTGCATAATCTCCTAGATGGAAAAGCATCATTTATCTTTTAGAAGCATCACACATCTTGCTCTCCTCTCCCAGATTTGAAAGTCAAGCTGAACTTTTCAATTATTTTAATAATTCAAGGAATGGTGAGCAGTTCTCCAACTAAACAGTTCAGCTTCCAGAGTCTAACGCACATAGACAAATAGAATTTAAGCAAATCAGATTATCACTTCTGTGGGCTATAAAAAAGTTAATTTTAATTATGAGTAGACTGAAAACACAGTCAATCTCATGAGAACTTGCATTCTTATTCAGGTTGTAAAGATAATGGTGTTTTAGTCCAATGCCATTTAATGTTCCTTAACAAACTTTGGTCCTTACTGATTCATCTATGAGTATCAACAGACCTCTAAAAGGAAACCAAATTAAGCAGAGTAAAATTATCAGAGTAAAATTAGAATGTTCTTGAAATGAAACAAGAATAATACAAACTGACAGAGGAAAAAAATAACATCCAGTACCAGGGGAACTGAACTAATTAAAACATGAAAAAAACAATACTATTTCCCCAAATTGATAATAATTAGTAGTAATAACTTTCACTTGTATTGAATATGTCACCCAAGGATCTCCAAGTGCTAGTTAAAAACAAATGTTAACTCTTACTCTTGCTCACTAACCTCACACACAATATGATTAAGTAAATTCTATAAACATTTTGGCTGAGATATTGATGGAGTACAGAAACTATCACAGTCTATTGCTTCCCAGATCTGTTCAGATCACAATTCCTACAACAACATGCAGAAGTTAAAGAGACTTCTGGTAAGAAAATCACCAGGTTTGAGGGAACCCTTGCAAATAGGATTGTACTAAAGCACTTTGACTGAATTATTTTATTTTAAAAAGCACGATTGTTTTTTCTCATCCTGTTTAAGAAAGAAACACATTCCTCACTAACTATAAGGACCTACAGCTTTATACAGAAGTAAAAGCCTGGACATTGATAGCATTAATAACTTCAAAGAAGTTGGAGTTAGCCAAAAAGGGAGGGTTAAGTGATTATTCTTGTCTTATATCATCATGAAAGGTGAAGGACAGTAGTGTTCAGAATACACAACTCATTATTCAAGTGAGACAAAACTCGCCCTCTTGAATAATCATTTATAATAAGCTTTATATAATTAATCAATCAATCAACAATGTACTACATGTGAAACTAAGCAGCTTTGTAGCACAGCAAAGTGGGGGAAATGCCTAAGGAAGTGCCTTGAGGCTCAAAAAAGAAAGTACTGAGAACATACCCTTCAGCATGCGCTGTCTCAATATTTGTTGTAGTAGGAGAAAACTGTTACCTGAACAGCAAGAATATTTGAAAGTAGCCTTGTGGATAGAACTCTTGATGCTAAGTTTTATGTCCTGAGATGTGAACTTATTTACACAAAAAACACATCCTATTGAAATTCCTTCTTAGTTATCAACAAAAGCAAAACATTGGCTTTGAAAAAGTTGAGCCTCAGTTTCATCATGTTAACGGTAAAATTACTGCTAAGCATTTATGGGATCCGAGTCATAGATGTGAAGTGAAACAACTGTCCTCAGCCTCTTTTAAATTCTCCTCTCGGAGCAAGTCTTAGGCAATTTGATTAAAGCCAAAAGGCTATTCTTATCTGAATAATAAATGATTTTAATATTTGGCAATAATCACATAATTTGACTAACCTCTAGATAGCCAGATTAAATGCAGTCACTCAATCTTACAGAGAAACACAGACAACTTTTTATATTACTTAGTGCCTCATTATTTCATTAAAAAAGCATTACTTGTGTTGAAAGACAGTCATCTGTGGTCAGTTAACGTACCACTTGGATGACTGTTTAGCAGTTCATCACACAGATGGAATTTATTCATTTTTAGTAATACAAATGCCTTTTTTCTCACTATGTCATCTATCTAAATAATTTCCATTCTATACTTTGTTCAATACTTTTCAATATTTCTTTTTTTCTTTTTTTCTTTTTTCCCCACATAATACTTCAGAAACTTCAGTAACAGAATTTGGAATGGCAGTACACACTTTCTCTCAAATTCTGAATTTTTTCTCTGTTATATTGTGCAGATGAATCATTAACCTGTGGTTCATCTAACTGAAGAGACTAGAAGACATGACAGTAAAACTGCCACGTGTGACAGAAGACAACCTGAAATCTGAAAAAAGTTATGAATAGCACTGTGAGGGATGATCAGGTTTCAAAGTGACTTAAAAGGAACTGAATGAAAAACAGCCAAAGCCAATACATGGATGTGAGTGCTGGGGACCGCTGGAGAGTAGATGTGATGGGACCTGGGTGCCACCTCAGCAGAATCAGTTGAGGCTAAGATGACTGTAGCAGAGCAATCAAAAATACCAACTTGGCTACAGACATAGCAAAAAAGGGTCAATAGGAAAATAATAATAATAATAATGAGAAAGTCATTTATTAGGGAAGAGACAAGGGGGAAGAAAAGCTTCCCAACATGGGGAAGCACAAGGAGAAGAGGACAAAAGGACCGGTCACATTTAAGAACACTTTGAACCTTCCAAAGGAATCAATCACTTTGCAGAAATCCATCATCAGAAACTTCAGACTAAATTCTCATTATCTGAGTCCTTTCTCCATATAATAATCTCTCCCTGTACAATAATCTTTGCAAAATTAAGTTTTACTTCAAGCTTTGCTATTGTGTTTACTATGAAAATGCAAGGTAAATTTTCTCTTGCAAAGTCAAAATACTGCTTTGAGTAAAAAGACATAAGTGTATAAGAATGCACATGGCTATATATAGGAAAGCAGATAACTTCACAGTAAACCTGAATTTTTCATTCTGTCTACATTCATCTCCTGTTGGAAACCTGCTTAAACTCGTTTTTCATGCATTATTGTATGGAGACCACCAGGAATTTAGTTGTATAACGGTGTTGACTGGTCTACTGATTTTACTCTGAGACCTCTTCTGCACAATGAAACTATGTTTTGTCTCTTTTGCTTTCTCAAGGCTGTGACAACCACATATTGATTTCCATTGATCCCTGGAGGCAGGGGCTGTGGGCAGTCCAATCTGGTGGGTGACAAGTAGTCCATGGCAGGGGGATTGGAACTGGATGGTCTCTAAGTTGCCTTTAAACCCAAACCATTCCATGGTTCTATGATTCTTTGATTCTGGGATTCCATTGCTTCATGGTTGTCTTCCCTCATGCTAAGGTATGACAAAATGTGTTTCTAGTCAGGCATAGCTACAATTCAAAACAACCTAAAAATGCTTGAATATTTCCAGACAGCATAATACCATACAACTGTAAGAACAGGTATGATACCTTGCATTTAAAGATGTGAAAGCATTTTAATTATTCATTGTGACTTTAAAACTCTGTAATATAGATCTGGATTAAAGCTATTTTACATATGTTCTGTGAAGAACAGGAAGAATACATTTGTTCAAGGTCATTTAAGGTTACTCTATGAAAGAAACAATCAGTATTAGAACATAACAATCTATGTTACCCAGTCCCCATTGACCTTTCTAATCTCCAGCCTTCTTAGCAGCTAAAGCTTTAGAATAATAGATCACAAAGTAAATTGAGGATAGCCCTTCACACTGAATGAGCTATTCTGCATTAGTGGATCTATGAAACCTCTCTGTTACTTGAGAGTTGCATATCCCTTTATTCTGCTATTTGTTAATACATACTGGCAGGCATCACCACCTCAGATTCTGTGGGTTTCACTTCAGAACAGCTGCCAAGTTAATACATCTTAGTCTGAGGGCATTTCAATGATGTGGACACAGCATCCTCAAGGGAGTCTTCTCAGCACAGATGCTGGTTATTAATGCAGACATGCATCTATTGTATCTAAATGCATCTTTTCCTCTCTGGCATCATAGAGATTTAGAAGGGTTGACATTTTCCAGTAAAAGTTCTTTCCTGTGTATCAGAAGAAGAAAGATTGTGGGAGGACATTTGGCCTTTTAGAAATGCAAGAGAATATATTCTGAGGGAGAATTTAGAAATAGATGTTTCAAACACTAATGGATGTTCAGTAACTAACAAATACAAGTTGATTTAAAAGTAATGAAAACTACCATGATGATATTTTTTAATAATTTCCCCCAGCAACCCAGGATACTCCTGCTATCTATTTCTTATAGCTCCAAATTAATAAGGTATTTATGAATATGCTTAATTACAAGTAACTCCAGTAAAGTCAGATGCATCGTTTGTTTATACAATTAAAGACAGACTTAAATAACTCTTCCCACTGGTTCCTTGCCAAACTTTTCAATTCCAGCTGTTTTCCCTTCCAAGACTGTCCGCAGATTCTCCATACTCCATAACTCTCTCAAGTTATTTGAGAAGTAAACTCAATTTTTCCTTACCTGGAAACTTCACTGCTTACCATGTAGCTTTTGTCCCACCCTTTTCTTTATGTAGTTAGTCCAAAGTAACTGATTAGTTATAGGATGCATCCAACACACTTTCTATTCCTGAGCTACGTAGAAATATTAAATTAGGAAACAAGGTTTTGAAACTATTAGCTAAAGAAGTAATGTGATGTTATGTCATTTTTAAAAAGATTTAGCTGTATTCTGCTTATAAGATCAGTACAAGTCATGGGAGCTTGTATATTCACTGAATCACGTAAGTAAAATAATATAAATATATGCTTCTGGATTTTTTGTTTGTTTGTATGTTCTGTTTTGTTTTTTAAGGAGAGGATCAATATTATTTGGGATATAATTGCTTCAGATTCTCAGAATTTGTGACAAGTTGCATGAACTGACAGATGTCAAAACACATCAAAGGAATGAATGATATGATACCACAAATAACTGACCTGAAATAGTCACATATTTACAAAATCATTTAAAAAGGACACTGCTATAAATTCATCACAATTCATTTTTAATATTCTCTACAGCAGGATAGCTATCCTCAGACAGACAAGAAGTTCAGAATGAGAGTTCAGAATTTAAGATGGAATTCTACCAAACTTATAATTCGTTAAAAAAAAAAAAACTAAACTAAAAACAAACAAACAAACAAAAAACCACAATTTAATACAGTGTTATTCAATTAGGAGTAACAATACATTTTCCAAATGATAAACATTTGTCAAGCTCTTGTTTGCTGGAAAAATGTTTTCTCAGATGTATATTCAGTCAGTCAGAGAAAAGGCTCAGGATTTTGCATATCTTTATTAATTTCCTTTTACATTACAATATTTGTTACAAAAAAAAATATTTGATCGAGAGATTGAAAAGATCCACAAAAGGAAATTTTGCAGAACTATTTACCACATACTATTCTGACTTCATCTTTGGGGTAGGAGATATGATTGTTTTCACGTCAATAAATATGTGGCATATATGTTATGTGATTTATACAATTTTCAGAGTGACAAAAGTGACTGGTTAGAAACTGAAACAGATAGCAACAGTCAGAAGGAGATGCAAATGGTTATGGGATTATCAGAAATATAAACCTTTACAATAGGTTAAAATTTGCTGAAGATAATGATATGTGAAATAGGTTGGGTGACACATTTTTCTGGACAGCTACGTATTGCTTCCTGCCCATGCACAGGACTTTGAATGCAGGCTGCTACAACATCCTTATGCCATAAGTGGAGTAGCCTCCGTGGACATCCCAAAACTATGATTTTGTTCCTAAAGCTACTAAGAGTGGAAAATTTGGCACCATCAACTATAATACAAGCTGACATTGAAATAATCTTTTTTTTTCCTTAAAATGGAATTCATTCTTTTCACATACTATGATTTTAAATATTGTCTAAGTTTACTCACTTAATTCTGAAATTAAAGAATTAAATAAGGTTTTCTGGATCATGTTTACCAAAATTGGAATAGGAATGATAACAGTGAAGTCAAACACTGAGGATGTCAATCACAATTTTAGTTGGGTCACAGGTCTTTCATATGAAACATAAAACATCACCTGATTTCATTTTTGACACTCACAAGTAAATAACCAATTAATTTTTACACAGCTTAAAAAAAATCCTGATTTTTCTTCCTCTATTCTACATTTTATTTTCTCTAGAGAGCCAATAAATTAAGGCAACTAACTATTTTATCTATCAGGACACAGCATAGATCTAGTCGCAGTAAGAACATGGATTTCAAAGTAGCATTTTATGTCAGACAGACTTTCTGGGAAAAATGCCACACCCAAAAAGTTTCATGTTTCTCATATTTTCCATCCTCTTCTAGCAGACTACACCAGTGCAAAAGAGTTGGACAAAATCCTGCAATGCTTGTAGCTGAAAAGGTAANAATAAATTAAATCAGGTGAATAAGATATCTGTTGTAACTAGCTTTAAAATGGCCTACTTTTGACTTGTCTACATGATAAAAAGCAAGTCCAAGGAAACAACACTCAGCTGGCAACACGTTCTATGTATGAAACAGCTGTTAAATCATAAAATTTCCTATCATGTTCACACATCAATTAGCTGTAGCAAACTCTGTTTCATAGATAAAAGAAATGAAAACTAGTATGGTTGGATGGGGCCCTGGGCAACCTCATCTAGTGGGTGGCAACACTGCCCATGGCTAAGGGTTTGGAGATTGATAAATTTTAAGGTCCTGCAGTATCCATTTCTTTCTGTGAAACTTAGTAAATAAAGATTACTTCAAAGCCAGTTATATAAAGAAACAACATGGGACCTATTAGTCACCATTTTCTCCATTATTAGATACTTGCAGATGTTACCTCAGCTTCTGCAAGTAAAAATACTGAGAATTTGGTTTATTTTTAGCAGAAGAAAATAGTGTTTCTTTTGTGTATAAACTATTGACTAAATAATTTGGAACATTAGAAATGATTTTGTATGTGCGCTATTTTAATATGCCTAATGTAAGATACGTTTAAAAATCCTTAAAGTAGTAAAAGCTAACTTTTAACCATTTATTCTTTTTAGAAAGAAAAAAAAGAAACAAA
Source organism: Odontophorus gujanensis (assembly GCA_013399175.1). Lineage (NCBI taxonomy): Eukaryota > Metazoa > Chordata > Aves > Galliformes > Odontophoridae > Odontophorus > Odontophorus gujanensis. Next base: position 102,393 of record VXAB01005254.1, read on the forward strand.
AACAAAGCAGAAAGAAAAAATATTACTTTCTGACTCTAGCTTTATAACTTTGGATTTATTATAGATAAAATATATAAATATATAAATTAAAGCATGCTCCTGAAAGAGTTTAATGTAACCAAATCATCAAAACTTCTGCTAAGTATTTGATATCAGTGCATAGAAACGTGAACAGAAATCAGACTCTGAATGTACTGTACAATATCTAAGGAAAAGTTGGACTAATATCATTTGACTTCAGGCTTCAAATGTAACCTCCAAATTGGTAGAAAAGAACTGGCTTTTCCATCAAGGTCTTTGTGCCAGTCTCTTCTGACTGACTGTGTATGCGAAATGAAGAGACACTCAAGCCAGCAATTGTTCTCCAGTGCAAATAATGCTTCAAAGTACCTTCTTTGTGAAATGTATGATCTGCACATAAAGAATCATGAGATTAATCACTACTATCTGTAATTCCTTTGTGATTCCACATTAAAAGTGGAGAAAGAGATTAAAGATGTTGGTGAGTCCTTGGTCTGTACACAATTTTCCACAGAGTAAACCACACCAGAATTAGTACTACATTCTACTGAGTATGATCTGTAACTTTAAAAGAAAATCTTGTGAGGTGTGCATGAAGATGTACGAAGAAGAGTGCTTTGGAACAGTGGTCTACCATTCTAAAGAGCTTCTGAATCAACACCAGAGCATCTGGTAACTGTACTTATTGCTAAGTGAGTTTTCAAGTGTCTCATGCACCATTCTATTATTATTTGCATTCTTCAAGAATACAATATATTGATATGATGGAAAAGTCCCTCTAAAATTTCTTCAAGGGTTTTGTTTGTACTGAATTAGAAAGGCATTTGTAGATTATCTTCCCCAGAAAAAATGTGCACTTGGATTAGAAGGTATCTGTGCAAAAAGCACTGAAGTATAAAAAGGAGAGACAGGCATTTTTATTATGTCGATCTACTACAATTCTGTTCCTTACACTGTCAGTCACACTCTTCCCTCCCATCACTTCTAGTTGCATTTTCTCACCTCCTCCTTTCCCCATCATTATAAGGTTGATGAAATGGCAACAACAACAACAACAAAGTTATTTAATTTAGTTTCCCAAGCTTTTGATGCAATCTGCACAAAGGAGGGATGATAAAACTTAGGTAGGGGAAAAGTGGGTGTAACAACTTCTTCAGGCAGTGCAATTTCAACATGAAAATTTAAGTTTACTGATGAAAAAGAAAATCCTACACGTACTTTCTTGGCATAATACATTTGGCTTCCATAGCAAGCTTTGTATCTTGGCAACAAGCCACTGCATGAATTGAGAGTCAAGAGGTCTAGATGAAGAATGCATTTTTCAGAATCTATGAACTACTGTATGAGAACCCACCATTGTTTTGGGATTACTGAGACAGAAATATAGTAGTTATACATAAAACGTCACATATAAAATGTAAATGGACTTCATACATCTACCAGAATAAAACAGGCTTTTTTTTTTTTTTTTTTTTTTTTTGTCTTCTTTAATTCATGTTCAATAATGTATAATGAATTGAAATATATATTTTGATATTAAAATACTTCAAATATGTATTTTATAGATTACATTTTCCTGTTACTGGATGTACATTATGTCAATCAAATGTATGATAGAAAAGAAGAATGAATAAATAGAGCTTTTGTGTAATAGTTCCATTTAATCTTAGAATCTTCTCATCTTAAAATATTTAATATCCTTCTGTGAGATGAAATGAGGTTATTCTACAATTTAATATCAGTGCTGTTCTTCTCTAGGCTCAGTAATCATCAGTTCCAGTTTTGACAGGGTTAACTGAACACATATTTCTCCATTTACATTTCCTGAGAAGATTAGCTGCAAATATAAGACAGCTTTGTAGATGATAAAAAATAAAAATAAAAAAATAGAGAGTACACCTTGCAATTGTAGTGAAAGGAAAAAAAAGAATGAGAAATTCAGAATTGTCTGAATATTACACTTTAAGGAAACATCATCGATTTTAATATCATAAATATCAGTGTTGTAGAGATCAGTGTATTCATGTGTCTCAATACTGCAAAAATAAATCAGCTATATTAATGGGAGAAAGTTGATCACAATTAGTGGGAGATTAAATTGCAAAAAAAAAAAAAAAGAATGGAAATAAGTACCAGACAAAGAGGTCCTAATTGGAACTTCGTTATAAGCTTTGCTTGTGAAAGAGCATTCCTTACTGTGGAAAAGCTTTCCATATTATTTCCATGAAAGTCTGATCTCAGAGTGAGATCACCAATGAAAACAGGTATTACTCTGCCTTGATCAAGATGCTTCTGCATGGCTATCTCGTTATGTTATACTCACTACTACCTATTATTGCAGTGTTGAACATGCTATCATAGGATCATTAAGGCTGTAAAAGACCTCTAGGATAATCTAGTCCAACTGTCAGTCCATCCCCACCATGCCTGCTAACCACGGCCCTCAGTGCCACATCTCTACTTATCTTGAACACCTCCAGGGGAGGTGACTCCATCACCTCCCTGGGCAGCTTGTGCCAATACCTCACCACTCTTTTTGAGTAGAAATTTTTTCTATTATCCAACCTGAACCTCCCCTGATGTCAGGAACATGTCAGGAAAAAGCTACATGATTGAGATCTATGTGAGTGCTTCTCCAGTCTCCACCAGTGATATGCATGTTTTTCAGTTCATGTCCTAGTGGTGAAAAAAAGACTATGATTTTCATGCCTGAAAACAAATTTTCAATGCCTACTGTTGTGTATTCCCAGTGCTGAGCAACTGGTTGGTTCTATTGGACTTGAAGAAAATGTCACATAAGAAAATCATGTTTTCAAAATTACATTTGGAAAATTTTCTGTTTGTAACATTTTGAAGGCATCAGAACATTAATTATGACATTTTTATAATGGAATTTCAAATTTCATTCCGAAATGCAAAGGTGCAAAAAATACTACATTTTACTTTATCATAGAATAGAAAATGTCAATATGAACAAGCTTGATCCAAAATAAATTATTGTTAAAACTGTATGCTTTAGAAAAACAAATCGAAAGACAACGCTTCATTCCCTTTTAGAAGGAAAATTAATGTCAATAATAATAATAATAATTTGAAATGAAAATTTGAGTTTTGTCTTCATGTGAATTAGTGGTTTCATTAATAGCACTGAACTACCCAAGTACTTTGTTGGCACTCCTTTGCTACAATGTCTTCAGTAAACCACTCAACTTTTAACCTCATCCTAAATAACATCACTAGAGATCTAAAATCCCAAATCTCCTAGGTTTACAATGTTATGTTTTCGCATTCTTATCTCTTATTTCTTCCCTCCTGTTTTTTAGATACTTGCTCCAAATTACCTCATAGAATATTTCTTTATATGATCCGTAGCACAGACCACCCACATCTCTATACAAGAGCTCAGTGGTATTGTATTATAACTAATAAACAATAATCACCAAGAAAACTGAACTGCCACAGACAAATAGTCAAATTACATACAGGTCACAAATAACTATCTGCAACATATCAGTTGAATCATATCATTATTCCACTACTCATTTTACTTATTTGTAGTCTTTCTTTGCCAAGACATAAAAAAATCAGTTGCTGCATTCCAATATATACATTCTAAGAGTATGGATCATTTGATGAAATTTACTTATTGGGAAAAAGAATAAAGATCTTTATTTTTTCAGTTAACATTGAGCAGGCATACTATAAACTTGTCTGACTTCTTCAAAAGTAAAATTAATCTACTGTGCAGTTATTAGCTTGGAACTGAATTTCTTTTTTTTTTTTCCTAATAAAGCTGTTTTAAGTAATAGATCCAAGTCAACACAATAAAGGAACAAAGACATATTTGAAGGTAACTGCTAGAAAAATGGATGAAACTAACACAAAATTATCCCAAAATACTACTCAACAAAAATGAAGAATAGTGAATGAGAATGTAGGAAAGTCTGCTCTAAATCTCACTATTTCTACTTCAGTGCGTCAGTAATTGTAATACCATTGTGCCAAGTCTGAAAACCAGTTGTGCAAAGTTAACTGCTAAATAGGATCTAGAGGAGTGAAAGAGGAAGAACCGTCTAATAATTATATCATTAGAATGTTCACTGGGTGATCAGTCTTTTATTCATGTTAATTTCTTTATAATAAAATCTTCAGTTCATTTTTCCTTTACAAATAGTGTATCTTTTGGACAGTTGGTTCAGTGAAAAAGTGACATCTTGAAACATGGATCTGTTAATAAATATGTAATTATATCCTGACCCAAATATAAGTAAGTGATGAGTGACCTTTGCAATTGGGAACCTTAAACTTCTGTTGAGGAGCTTTCAGATGCAGCATCAAAGAAAGGTCACCAATACATATTTAGCAGGTAGTTTCACTGCTATGTACAATGTTTTGATGTCACAGTGGTTGTGATAATACAGGAGAATGTAACCACAATCAAATAAGAGGTCAGATTAAAAGAAAGTAAAGACCTCACATATAATTAAATCTTGAATAGAACTATTTCACTAGTAAAGATCATATTTTGCCATCTAAAATTGAATTTAAAAGTGAAATACAACATAAAATATTTCAAGTCGAGAGTTTGGGTTTGAATCATAGTACAATACGCAATGTTCCATTGTTACTGACAGAAAGAGGCAACCTATTTCCTATTTCTGGAGTTCCCAACACAAGGACATGGAGTTGTTGGAGTGGGTCCAGAGGAGTGCAATTAAGATGTTCAGAGGGCTGAAATCCCTCCCCTGCAAGGACAGGCTGAGAGAGCTGGGGCAGTTCAACCTGGAGAACAGAAAGCTCCTGAGAGATCCCTGAAGTCCAGGACCTGAAGGAGGCCTACAGGTGAGTTGGGGAGGGACATTTATAAGGTCAGGTAGCAAAAGGATGAGGGGAAATGGATTTAAACAGGAAGAGGGGAGATTTAGACTAGATATAAGGAAGAAATTATTTACTGTGAGGTTGGTGAGATACTGGAACATATTGCCCAGCAAGGTTGGGAATGCCCCTTCCCTGGAAGCATTCAAGACCAGGTTGGATGAGCTTTGAGCAGCCTGATCTAGACAGAGGTGTCCCTGCCTATAGCAGGGGGTTGGAACTAAATTATCTTCAGGGTCCCTTTAAACCCAAACTATTCTATGATTCTATATTTACTGTAGACAGCTGTACTTCTTACTCTTTGACTCTTAGCAGAACACGCACTTCCCAGTAAGAACAATAGTTTATTATGGTCATTTAGTACTGTATTAACACAGATCAGGAAAGTTTAGGTTCCCAGTGCTCCTAAAAAACCCATTTCAAGATACTTTTTTGTTATTCTTCTCAGAAGTTTCAGTGTTTGGAAGTAAATTCAAGACCATAGAGAGGAAGAACAAAGTGGAAAAGCAATATTGTCTGTTTAAAAAAAATCTAGTGAAAGAAATCTATTTCATCTTTTTTCAGTGTAGTTATATGAAACATGTTGATTACAAACTACGTAACGATGAAGGCCCCTGAAGGAATGTGACATTTCAATGAGGTGTTTTGGGATCTAACATATCATTATTTCAGTCCCTCACTATGTGCTGATAGGAGATCAGAAAGGTGATGGATAATGACTTCCAACGCTGGAACACATTCAGGAGGATCCATCTATAGTTTGCAAGGGTAATCCCTGAAATAGTCTCTGAAATCTGAGTAGATTGGCTGTAATTTTAACTGGACCCCATTCATATTCTCTTGCTGACAATTCTGTGATAATTTGGTCAGGCCCCAGGATCAGTAATGTTATGGCAGTGTCCTGCCACACAATACCTGACAATGAAAAAGTTTAAAAGAGGAGAAAATTATGATGTCAAAAGCTTACAGTGTAATTTAAATGAAGATATAAAAAGGGAACATAATTCAAAAGTAAGGAAGTAAGATTGCTGTAAATGTTAATGGGAGCATAAAATATATCGGTCACTGATGTAAATGGATATATGACTTCACTAAAAGATTGGGAAGATTAATTTATATTTGATCTTCAGAAAAGAGGTCAACTTTAATTGCTACATATTATTGCCATTATCTATTATTATCGTTAATGTTAGTTCTAAGAAATCAGTGATAGAAGGCACAGTAAATCCAGAAGGTATCTTAATAACTTAACCCATCTAACTATCTCTGAATAATAATTACTTTTAAGCTATGAAGCTTCTTACACAGTATGATCATCAGTCTTCACACACTTTACTCTTACCTTTAAAATCTCTTGCTGCACAGTCTATATTTTTTGTCACCATAATGTTGGGAATATTAATCATCTAAAGACTAAGGAATAGAAATGTGGGACTGAGAAGGAAATTCCATGAGTTAAAATAAATTAACACAGACTGGAATTCAAGTGATGAAATGTAAACTGTTATCCAGTCTCTTCATGGCTGAGAAATGCAAAGTGGCACTTTGAAGGCAAAATCTACCTATTTTGTTAATGTCTGTTTTCCTGATTATGTCCGGACATGACTCTGGCCCTGCTTTCACATAGAAGCAGTTAGTGGGATGAAAAAAAGCATAATCGTGGTAGTTGATCATTTCTTCTCAGCATGTTGCAGAAAGAAGAAAAGCATTCTTTATCAATTCTAAATTGCCTTCCCCTAAGAATGTTCTGATTTATCTTCTTAATATTTTGCAATAGAATAATGTGGGAGAAGTGGCATATGCTGTCCTCACAGAAACAAAATAATGCAGTACGTAAATTTTAGAAATCCAACTGTTATTTTTAAGCACAAAATAGAACTAGGAAAGAAGTCTAATGAAAGATTTTTCCCCTTGTACATTTTAGCACTACTATCTCTAGAAAGAATGGAAACAATAATGCTGAATTATTCAGAATATTGTGTTTGGACACAACAGAAATCTACTTCTCTATAGATCTCCGTGTGAAAAGAAAAATAACAGTCAAAGAATGCTAGAAGATGGGAATTCTTTGTAGTGTCCTCTGTAATCTCATCTGTAACTCCATTCTGAGGGTGCAAATCTCCCCACACCAACATCATAATTTTAGAATGGAGAAAAGAATGTAAAAAAATGTTTTCTAGTTAGAGTTATTGTGTTATATGTGCAGTTCTTATAGATGCTAGTGACTAAACCAAGGGCAAGTAGTATTGACTCATGCCCCAAATTCTTATCTGTAGTGTTTAAATTACTATGAGTAGCACAAAACTGTGCACTCATAAAGGGTATGAGTACTCAGTAAGGGATAGGATATTTTTTTACTTGCACATTTACAAGAACAACTGAAGCAATTACAAGGATGCATACCATAGTAAGATCATCAAGAAATGCTCAAAATAGCAAAAGCAATGGCATGGTTTTCCAAGCCCTCCACATTTCAGACTACCCAATGACTCATTTCAGAAACTAGAGTTGCAAACTCTAGCATGGTTACTATGTAACTTTTACCAATTTTTGGTGCTTATTCCTTATCCAGGCTTTTATTTATTTTCCTTTCCCTCACTTACTATGTTTGTTATTCTAAAGAAAAGCTTAATCCCTATTGCTAGCAAACAAACTATTCAATTCTACTTTCCTCAAAGTGATCAAAATACCTCATGCCACATTTAATACAAATGAACTGGTTCACAGATTTTGATTACTTTAGCCAATGACTGAATTAGGTTGAGTTTCCTGCGGCTTCTCTCTACTTCTGCTGAAGTTATTTTTCTTGCCTATGGCCTACACAGTATATTTAGTTTCTGACTCATTTCTTTTGAGTTCTAAATTCTTTCCTGACTCACTGGGAATCATCTATGCTGTTTTGGTTTCACAAGGACAGGTTTTCAGATTTCATCTCTCATATGTCATCACTAATGTCTTATGTGTGAGTTTGTTTATAAATGACGTTTTGTCTCACATGGAGGAAGACTGTTGTCAGATGCTGCTTCATCAATCAAATGTCTTAAGACATTCTCTTGCTGTAAGCTTTCCACAACTTATTAATTTATGTTTCTTTGCTTCTTTGTTTTTTTTTGTTTTTTTCTCCTCAGAGTGCACTGTTAGTTAGTTCTCTCATCTAAGGAATGAAGTTACCTCTAAATCTGTTGAACTATCAGTACTGAAGTAACAGGAATATCATGTATAATGTCTACCAAAAGTAAAACAAGAATGACACTGGTCAAAAATGATATGAGTTATCACTGCTAAAAGAGTAGTTCTACTTGTTTGCCTTCTGGTTCTCAGAATCTAGGAGGCACTTGGCTGAAATTTCCATCTTGTTTACTGCTAGCACAAAGGTAGGATTTGCATCTTGATTTTGAATTACAAATTTTTCATTCATCTGAGCCCTGGAAACATTTGGGAATTTTAAAAGAAAACTTACCAATATTATAATTATCTTTATGAACTGCTTAATAAAAATTATATATGTATTACTAAAACAAACAAGTACAAGAACTGATTGCTGACTCCCAGTGTTTTTCATATGACCTAATGTCTCCAAGCCATCTGCAAAGGGTAGTCATGAATGACACAGGTTTTATAGGAAACCCATATCCTTTTGCTGTATCAGCTGAAGGCAAGGTGGGATATCTGTCAATGCAAAGAGCTGAGAAAAAGCAGAATTTCTGTCATAACAGGTATTTCACTCTCGTAATTTCCTTTTATATTGGACAATAATTGAACAATAGGATGTCAAATGCAAAAATCCTAGGCCAAAAGTTTTTTTTATAATTTCAATTCAGACAAAATCTGAAATATGAGTCTTCTCTTTTGAACTGAGAACAGTGATGGTGTTACAATTTTTCCCTTACTTAGACACAGAATACCCATTATGATCAGCTTTTCTCAGGCATGAAGTGGTATAGCATGGAATAATTTAGACATCTGAAATTTTCCAAGACATTAATGGAAAATTTAGAGTTGCAAGAAATATATAATGAATGCTTGAGTTAGGATGGGATAACTGTTCTGTAATCATTTTATTACAAAACAAACAAACAAACAAAAAACAAACAAATAAATAAATATTAGGATACATATTTCAAATAGGATACCTTTTGATAAATATTACATCCATGATATGCAAAATAGTCAGAAGTAGGGCGATTTGAACAAGTGTGAAATAACCTCTTCTAAAACAAAAATGACAAGTTTTAAAATCCAAGATCCTAACATCTTTCAAAAGAGTGTGGTTTATGTCAAAAATAGGCTGCCAAATGGCAGAGTTCAATTTAATGAATTTAATATATTAATCCCAAAATTACACAATAAATGGAATCAAATTGAATGTAGTAAACTTGAGATATTTAATTTCTCATTAAAATGATTATTTAAAGTTTTACGTAGTATGTAGAAAAAAATGGAGATAATCCTAGATTCCTAACAATCACAATAAAAACAATTTTTGGACATTATTTTTCTTTTTAATAGCAAATATTATATTTTCAATGAGACAGAAAGAACTGCCTATTGCAGCTGAAGAACATTTCAGCTTTTCCCATTTTTATGTTTCTGAATCAACAAATTTTGGAGGAGGCAAAATTAGGATGGCATAATAGGCATATCTATTTGATTTAGATCCTGACCAGATAAAATAAATAATTTAACCAGCTAAAGAGGAATGAAATATAGAGTAACATCATTAACGAAACATGATACGAAACAATGCTGATGTCAAAACAATGTTATTTTTAAAATTAATTTAAAAATTTGTTTTCATAAGATTAATAGTGTTGATAATATTCATTTCAATCTGGTAATGCACAGTATTTTACTTAAGAAACCTGAAAGATAGAGGATTTTACAGAAATTAAAGGTTAAATAAGGAACTAACTGATAGATTCTAAATTATTTAAAAGAGGAAATAATCAGTGTAATATAGCCAGATACTGCAAAGAATTATCCTGGACCTTCATTCAACATTATTATTAAGAACCTGGAAAGATGTATTAATAGATTCTGAAAACAACATGAAGACAGATGAACTGCAAAAATATTAACAAAAATAGACCAAGGTTATGGAACATCTTGGATGATTCAGTTAGCTAGGCATAAACTAGTTAAGCATTCGAATATGGCCATGTGTGAAGTTATATATCTAGGAACAGAAGAAGAAAGCTATTTTCGTGGAATGGAAATCTCTATTCAGACAGTCAGTGATTCCTGAAAAATGACTTGAAACTTAAAATAATTCATTAACTGAGGATAGGTTGCTGGGCAATTGTATGGTCAAAACCTATATATAAACAGAGTCAGACTGAAGAAGAATAAAGTCACTGTTTTGCTTTGATATAACTGACACTGTTATATCAATTTTATACTAAAAAAATAAATTACTGATCACTCAGAAGAGAATTAAAAAATAATTAGAAAATATTATTAATAAAATATATGATATATCACATGAATATATCATATACATGATTCATAACAAAATGTGAAGTATAAAATATAAAAGTATAAAATATAAAGTGAAAGAAATAAATCTGTTTAGTTCCACTAAATGGAGAGTAAATTGTGTGACTCATCCACTGATTACTTAACACAGAGATTCAAATGAACACACAAAATAGAATTATCCCATTTGACTTCAGATGTGTACCATGCAGATACTCATATGTGAGTTTCTCAGAAAAGGATCCTTGTATCCAAAAATAGGCATGAGCACAAGGATTTTTTGAATTTTTTCCCAGTTTCACAGCAGGACCTATCTGCCATCAGTTAGGTTGATATTTGTAGCAGCTTCTGCTTAGCAGTGGTGTTGCCTTAATAAAGGGGTGAATGGTGATTTCAGATATATTTATATACAGAATTAACAAAACTACAGCATCGCAGGCACTGGAAGGGACCTCAATCATCAAGTCCAATCCCTTGCTAAAGCAGGCTCCCTACAATAGATCACACAGGTAGGTGTCCAGATAAGTCCTGAATATCTTCTTAGAAGGTGACTCCACAACTGCTCTGGGCAACCTGTTCCACTGCTCCATCATCCTGACCATAAAGAACTTTTTCCACATGTGAATACAGAATTTCCTATGTACAAGATTTTGGTCATTCCTCCTCGTCTTATCACTTCAGATCACCTAGAAGAACCTTGCCTCATCCATTTGCCTCATATCTCCATTCAGGTACTTATAAACATTTATCAAATCACTTCTCAGTCTTTTCCCCAGGCTGAACAGACCAAGGTTACTCAGCCTTTCCTCATATTTCCTTCAGGCCCTTTATCATCTTTGTGGACTTCTACTGAACTCCTTCTAAGAGATCCCTGTCTGTCTTGAACTGCGGAGTCCAGAACTCCTGTTGTCCACCAGGACCTCCAGGTCCTTCTCCTCAAAGCTCATCTCCAGCAGGTCATCCCCTCATCTGTACTGATGCATGTGGTTATTCCATCCCAAATGCAAGACTATAGAATATTGTTAGACCATATCAGATTCCTCTCTGTCCAACTCTCCAGTCTGTCCAGGTGTTGCTGAATGGCAACACAGCCTTCCAGTGTTCCAGCCACTCATTCCAGCTTTGTATCACCAGCAAACTTGCTGAAGGTGGGCTCAGTCTCTTCATTCAGGTTGCTGATGAAGATGTTGAACAAGACTAGACCCAGCACTTACTCCTGGGGAACAAAGCCAGTTACCGGCCTCCAATCAGACTCTGTGCCAATGATGACAACCCTCTGAACTTTGCCAGTTAACCAGTTGTCATCCCACCCCACCATCGACTCATCTATCCCATGTTTTCTAGGTTTCACAACAAATTCAAACCTCACTTATAGAAAAAAATTTTATTTAACTATAAGAAACTGAACAATTGAATAATTGCACTGTTAATTTTTGAAAATGTTTATAGGACTAGGAACATTAATAAGCATTTTTAATTCCACTGGGAATTTATGTGTGATGTAATGGTGCTCTTCTGATACATATAAGATCAGAATACAGTCTAATAAAAACATGAAGACATTTTTGCTTGTTTTCATAGGCATCGTTATGACAGAAGTTATTCTTAGGAGCATTCAAATACAATGATCTCAAAACTAGATGCATTAAATAAGAGTTCAAAGAACAATATTTTGTGTACATATCAATCAAGATTGCTGACTGATGCTCTAAAAGTATGCCTAGTTCCTCAAGGCTGTACAAACCAAGTGACTGCAGCTGTTCCTCATATGTATTGCCCTTCAGAATTTTTATCATTTTTGTAGCTCTCCCTTGGTACTTTGTAATGCTTTTATATCCTTACACTGCGGTGTCCCAAACTGCATGCAGTGCTTGAGGAGAGGCCACATCAGAGCAGAGCTTAACAGCACACTCATAGAATCACAGAATCATAACCACAGAGGGAGACCCCCAGCTCACTACAACCTCCCTTCAGCTTGTTATGGACAGCAGTAAGTTCTCCCCTCAGCATCCTCTTCTCCAAACTGAACAATCCCAGCTCCCTCAGCTGTTCCTCTTAGGCCTGGACTCCAGATCCCTCACCAGACTCGTTGGTCTTCTCTGGACATGTTCCAGGGCTTCAATGTCTTTCATGCAGTAAGAGGCCCCAAACTGAACACAGTACTCAAGGTGCAGCCTCACCAGCACTGAGTACAGGGGGACGATTATTTCCCTGCTTCTGCTGGCAACACTATTTCTGATACAAACCAGGATGTCATTGGCCTTCTTGGCCACCTGGGCACACTGCTGACTCATGTTCAGCTGAACATCAACCAAAACCACCAGGTCTATTTCCTCTATACAGTCTTCATGCCACTCTGCCCCAAGCCTGTAGCATTGCCTGCAGTTGTTGTGGCCAAACAGGTCTCAGCGCTTGGTCTTGATGAACCTCATCCCATTGGCTTCAGCCTAGTGATCCAGCATTTCCAGATCCCTCTGTAGAGCCTTGCTACCCCCAGGCAGACTGACACTTCCAGCCAACTTGGTGTAATCTGCAAACTTACTGAGGGGGAACTCAGTGCTCCTGTCCAAGTCATCAATAAAGATACTGAAGAGGACAGGCCCCAGTACAAACCCCTGGGGAACACCACTTGTGACCAGTCACCAGATGGATTTAACTCCATTCACCACAACTTTATGGGCCCAGCCCTACAGCCAGTTCCTTACCCAGAAAAGAGGGTACCCGCCCAAGCCACTTCCCTCAAATGACTAGCAGTCAGTGTTATGCTCGATGTACCACAACTTTGTGTTGCATGTTTGACTTGTAGAGAAAACATTCACAGCAGATTATCTCATACAAGTCATCAGCAATCTTTGCATGACCTTATTTGCTTTAGTTGAAAGGATCAGATTTCTTCTGTGTTAGAAGAATGGATGAAGGCCCGCAGGGAACACCTGCTCCAAGGTTACAAATTAAGAGTTGTGACAGAGATACTCAGCCAGGCCATAATTGTGGTACTTGTGGTCTTAAGACTCAGCCCAAGAGAGAAAAGACAATTTCAAGCTTGAAAGGAGAAGCGGAAAGACTTTACAACCATCAAAACAGAGAAGACTTTTCAAATTGCTCATACCCCATTTAACACTGTTTTTGATCACCCCTCATCTGTACCTACACTATGTGCCTGTAGATGATAATGAGGGACTCAAACTGAAATAAATGTCCGTACTGTGATCTGACTCAGGCACAGAGAAACAAGTAAATTAAGATTTATGGCTGATGTACTGTCTGCACCCAGTCTTACTATACATCAGTACTGCAAATGTCTTCAGCACGGGAATAATCACTGTACCCATAACAATTTGTTGACATCACAGTGTTGATTTAAGGATGGAACTTAAGTTTTAATTTGGAAATTTCATGACTTTGCCAGTTTAAAGGAGACTTGCAGGTGACTTGAATGAGAATTTAGCCAGCTGGAGACATACATAGTGTGCCATTTGCATTCACAGATATTCTGGAAGTCTTAACCACGACTGACATAATTCTGCTAATTCTGCCTCCAATGGACCCACTCCAGCAGCATCACATCCTTCCTGTACTGGGGTCTCCAGGCCTGAACAAAGTGCTCCAGATGGAGCTTACAAGGGCAGTGTAGAGGGGGACAATCACATCTCTCTTTCTGCTGCCACCCTTCTTTTGATGCAGCAAACTTGCTGAGGATGCACTCGTTCCTACTATCCAGCTCATTGATAAAGATGTTGAAGAGATTTGGTCCTGTGATGGACCTTCTGTATGATACCACTTATCCTTGGATATAGAGCTGTCTCGAACTGTCTCAGATCACCCCGTCTTGCATGTGCTAGTCTATGTGATCAGTTTTAGGAAAAAGTAACTTGATTAAGATGTGTAGTAGGGTGGCTGATGTTATTATGATGCTGGGATGCTATGAAGCTGTCTACAAAAGTGCAGAGATTTTATCTATAATGTGAGTCAATGTAATGGCAAATCACATAGGGGCAGATTCCCACCTTGATCCAGGCCATGTGCTGGCTGTTGGGCCATGCTGATTTACAGGAGGAAAAATATAGTTTGTTAAAAGTCTAAGGATTCAAGAAACATGGAATGGGAAATAATGTTTTCTACAAGATTAGGGTGATGATCATCCTGCTGAACAAGGTGACAAGAGAACAGCTGAGTCAACAAACTACGAATGTCTTCAAATCATAAAACAAATACAGCTTAGGCAGTACTTGAGGGAACACAGAGAAATTCATAGAGTATGTTAAAAAGAGCAAGCTAGATGAGGTACTCTTTGTCCTAAAACATGTAGAATGACAGTCAGAAAATATCAGTGGGTGGCATACAAAGAATTGGAAAAGTGCTGGTTGTGGTTTTGGAAACATTTTCGCTACATCTTTTATTAAAAACAAACAAACAAACAACAACAAAAAAAACTATCTTACATCTACATCAAGCATTTCTGCCTCTTGGACAATGAGTAGAAAAACTAGAACTAGATATTCACTTCAAAAATAAAATTAGATTATTACTTTCACAATTCAACACGCATTGTTTATTTAGTTACATTCTTTCTGAAATGTTATGAAACAAAAATTTGTTCCTCTTGTTTCCTCCTGTTTCCTTATGATTGTCATAGCCTAGCAAAATTCACCAAAGCATGAAGGAAAAAGTCAGTTCCAAATGCCATGGACCTTATAGATATTTGCTTCTTCTCACTCTCCCGCTTTCAGCAACTGATGGTAGTCCTTGCAGGGTTTATGTAACTTCCTTAATTTTGTGCAAATCTTACAAGAATCTACAGGTACACTGCCAGAAATATATAAGTAAATAAGAATGTGAAGACATAGTATTTATTATTAAACTTTGCATACAATGTTATTGAGATATTGTCACTTCTAAGCTTAATAGAAAAGTTTCAATGGGAAAGGATCAGGCCTTGGAGTAGTTTTAATGTATCAAATCAATGCAAAGTATATCTGGAAACTTAACTGAATATTATTTTAAGGAAGGAACTATCTATGAAATCCAGAGACTGTAGCAGTAAGACATCATCAGCATCTAGGTTACCTATTAAAAAAAAAAAAAGAATTAAACCATTACTTCTTTTTCCCCTCACAATTTTTTTTTTTCAGGTCTCCCCTCAACCTCATTTTCTCCAAGCTAAACAACCCCAGTTACCTCAGCTGCTCCTCATAACTCTCGGTTTTTTGTCCCTTCACCAACTTCTTTGCTCTTCTCTGCAACACATTCCAACTACTCAATGTTCTCCTTAGAGTGAGAGACCCAAACTTAACACAGCACTCAAACTGTGGTCTCACCAGTGCCATGTGTAATGGACCATCACTTCCCCAGTACTGATGGTCACACTATTTCTTGTGCAGACCAAAGATGCCTTTGGTCTTCTTGGCCACTTCGACGCATTGCTAACTTATGGGCAGAGGGTTGTTGAATAGCAGCTCCCCAGGACCTTTTCCAGTCAATCTTCCCCAAGCTTATACTGCTGCATTGTAATACTCAGCCACTACTCAGTCAGTGTTAAACCAATGCGTTCATTTCTGGTGCTGCATTCCTTTCATTTGCATGCATCTCTTGTGGGAGACAGATTAAATGAGTGAAGAAATGTTGATCACTTCTGGTATTATTATGTACTTTTGGAGTAGAAACAGCAGCTCTCAATAGGAGAAACGAAAGAGTAAAGCTACCTTTATTCATCCTCCCATGTAAAAGACAAGTAAGTGATTCATCTTAAATTTTCAGTGGTGAGTGTTCATAGCAAATGGCTTTCAATCAGTCTGTGCAGTGGAACAAACAAAAGAGTCACTGAAAATACACTGAGTGAGATAGAGCAAACTGAGTGAGATTGAGAAAACTTTCTGAAGAAATTGCAATTTCTACTTGAATGCTTTATAAGAATAAGAAAGATCTGTTGGTGAATTATCCTTTTTAAACTGTTCTCAAAGATCGCATCTGCTGGTGCGTACCATTTAAATAAAATTACATAGAGAAAATCCTGATGGTAATATTGATTTCTTAATACTTCATTGCTGACAACTCAAAAAATACTTTGACTAATCAGAATAGATCACACAGATCAGATTTATTGAAGTGGCATTTTTCTTAAGAAATAAATTGAAGGAAGGAAGGAAGGAAGGAAGGAAGGAAGGAAGGAAGGAAGGAAGNAGAAAGAAAGAAAGAAAGAAAGAAAGAAAGAAAGAAAGAAAGAAAGAAAGAAAGAAAAGAAAGAAAGAAACTACGTATAAACAAAAGAAATGGACTAGGTAAAGCAAAGCCATTTAGACATTTGATATAAAGAAAAATTGAATCAAACATATGATTCTATTCAGAACATGTGCTTAAAATAATCAGTCAGATCTGATTACTGTGAGTAAAGGTGATCTTTGTTTGGAAGCATAATCACGTTTTATGTAACAGATCTGCATTATATGACCTCACAGCACTACTTCTGGTGGGGCAGTAGGAGGTTCAGATCACTTTCTACTGAAGATGCAGAACATTGCTAGCAGAAGCAGAAAAGTCTCGTCTGAATAAATGGGTTCTTGGAAATGCACCAAGTTTGCCACATAGTGCTGAATGTTAGGCTTCCTGAGCTCAAATTCTGCCTAAAAAAAATGTTTCTGATGGAAAAGGCAACACTGAAGAAATACAATTGAAATGATGTTAACAGATGTATACCAATTATTTTGAAAATCATGGAAGGTAAGAAAGATGGCAATGGGTGAATGTATGGATGTGTGGATGGATGTATAAATGGATGGGTGGAACTGCAGAAACTCAAGTCACAGGGTGTCCCTGATGATGTCCTATGAAACCTCTTAAACCATTATTTGCACAGCAGAGGATTCATTGCTGCCCCCAGACCAGGAAGAATTGATACAAACCAGCAGAGTTGTACAGATAGAGGAAACTTGTTTTGTTTTTATTCTGATCAAAACATTTCACATTGAATATGATTCTCAAGACACATATTTCACTGTGATAAATCTAAACAACACTAGCTTTATCTGCAAACTAAATATGCAACTAAGCTAAAAATATTTCAATAAAATGTTATCAAATGTTTTGCAAATGAGTGACCGCACTCACAATAATCTGTTTTACCTGCATGGTGTTCATTTAGTTTTACCATCAGTGCTGCTGACAGCTCAGAATCTGATATCAAATGTCTCCTTGCTCACACAACCTAAGTTATTTTCCTGGAATAAACTGCTGTTGTCAGCTGCAAGGTTACAACCACTATCCATCAGATGCAGCATCATTACAAGCCCGTTTCAGACCTTGCAAAGCATCAGTAGCAATTAATACAATCAATGGCAGAGACCACATAGAGGAGAACTATGCAGTTGAAAAAAAAATGCAATAGATCAGTAGTTTCCCCTTATGCGTTTTAGTAAACAAAACCACAAAGTGAATGGTAATTGTTACAAGGCTGGCTGGACACATGCCAAGCCCAAGAACAAAGGACACAAACTTAAGCTGAAAGAGAGACATACTAAATTGTTTTGGTCAGAATCTCTTTCCAAATAGAAATGCTGCAATAAGGAAGAAGCCATCAGTGTCAAATCTGGGACAACTGGCATACATGTTTCTTTAAAAATTGATCAAAAGACATGAAATAAATATGACAGAATAAAACTCAAGAAGTAAAGTTGAGTTTGTTAACATTTATTTTAGTTAACACTTCTGTTCTGTTGCCTTTCAGATAAATTTCAGCTTAATCCAGTTCTCAAGTGATGTATCTCTGAGCTTTTCCAACACAAGAAATAAACATAAGTTTGTTGGTGATAACAGTAAGTGTTTGAGAAATGATAAACATTTATGTTTGTAATGCCTTTATTTTATGAAAAAATATGTGGTAATTTCCTGAGATACACAAAAGAATCATCACTTTTAAATTTGAGAGTGTGAGTTTCTGTGACCAGAAAAGATCGCATGCATAAAATTAAGTTCTATTACTTTTCATCACATTATTAAAAACCAAACCAAACAACACCAAAATAAATAAATAAATAAATAAATAAAATAAATTAAAAAAGATGTTTCTGAGTGTTTGGTTGTAAGTATGAACAGATATTCAGAGCCCTGAAGGTATAAAGTTTAATGTTCCCTGTTTATAAGAGAAACAACCACCACTTCCAAATGATACTGCATAAGAGAACATGAAGACCATCCTGCAAAACAAATATTATGCTGGCATATGGATGGACTTTTAATTTAGTTTCTTCTACGTTATGACCATTGGTATTAAAAAAAGGTTATATGTTGGCTTTCACACCAACAGTTTGCACTTGTGGAAAGTACAAATTAGACCTTCTCTGTAGATGTGACAAATGTTTCTAAAGACTTCAATATGAAGGGGAATTAAGTTATGTCTAAACAAAGCTGCCTCACAGCCAAACACATGACAGTGCCTACAGTCATTAGGATGGATGGACGAAAAGCAAGAGATGAGTAGTTTCCCCTGCCTATTGATAAAAATCCTTGCTAATAATCTAAATAGTGTCTGTTGTACAGTTAGTGGAGGAAAAAAATGAATTTACAGGAGGAACAGAAAACTTCTTAATACTAGTCTGAAAAATCAACTATCCTGCTGCTGTTCTCAAGATTTTGTACTTTTTCAGCTTTTCAATAGCCCAGCCCAGCTTTGATGAGACCATTGGAGAGTGCCATGCATTTTGCAGCCTGTAGCACAGGATTTTTTTTCTGCCATATGAGAAACTAGAGTTCTCTCAAGTCAAATATCACTTTGAGCTATCTTGATTTTTGTTCTACCTCTTTTTGGGGTCAGCAAATAATAATAATAAAAGAAAAACATCTTCTCTTCCATTTGCAAATAAACACCCAAAGAACTGGAGTGATTTCACACTGAATTCCAGCTCTCAGAGACACGTTTCATATCTAAAGGTTGATGGTACCATCTGAAACAATATTAGAACTTCCAGAATGTTACTCCCTGACACCTTTTGCTGGTTTGCACCTCATTTTCTTGAGTGGCTGTCATGGTTTTGGCTGGGATGGAGTTAATTATCTTTGCAGAAACTTGCATGATGAGCTTTTATCTTTCTGATTCTCTCATCCATCCTACCTGGGACTGAGCTTCCTGATGGGAAACAGATGCAAACCCCTTTGTTTCTGTGAATACTTCATGAAGAAACACAGATAATTGGTCTTACTATCCAAACAGAGACTTTTAAAAGTAAGTCAGTGTCCAACTCAGCCACATAAGCATGTATTTCTAGATCTTCCCAGAAGCATATTTGACTTCTGAGGCCATTTTATGTTCTACATCAGTATTTATAAGTCATACTGTTATTCGCTCTCTGACAAGCTCCCTGAAAAATCATTAAAATTAATTACATTCAGGCACAAGTTTAGCTTTGAAAGAATTAATTGAGACATGTTTGGCAACTCATTTTCACAAGGTCTTGGATTTGCCATTTACATTTAACCTTAAAGATCTGTGATCCAAATATTCTTTCAACAAAGTCACAGAGAAACACCTTACTAAATAAGGCATGCCCTCTGCTTCAAACAGTAGGGGAGACTGTGGCAGCTGTTGAGGGAAATTGGATTATGTTAACTGGGGAAGTGAAGAAGCGGTTATATTTATTCTTTTGAGATCTGTTGAAATAATGAAGAAAATACCTCCTGTTTACCATTATTTATCTGCTTACTTCCACTGTATTGAAAAAAAACATTTCAATTATGTGTAAGAGCTGCCAATGAAGATCAAAAAACATTACATGCATTGTAAAATCCATTGTTCAAAGTGACATCTTTCTCTGAGCACTTTCCCATAGCAATCAACAGAACACAAAACAAAATGTAAATGAATGGAAGGAAACAAGCAGTTCTATGAATTACAAGTATTATTGTAGTGACAGCCACAATTTAATTTCAAATACATCTTGAACTGTTTTCCTCAGGACTCATTCTAAGAGACCTGTAGCTTGTATAGTTCCTACAAGGGTCAGTGAGTAGCTGATAATTTGGAACTAAATAAACTGATTTGAACTATTTAATTAAAACTTTCTTAATTTGAAAATCTCACAGAATCACAGAATTTCAGGGGTTGGAAGGGACCTCTAGAGACCATCCAGTCCAACCCCCTTGCCAAAACAAGCTCCCAGGTGGCACAGGTAGGCGTCTAGGTGGATATTGAATGTCTCCAGAGAAGGAGAGTCCACCACCTCTCTGGGCAGCCTGTGCCAATGCTCTGTCACCTTCACTGTGAAGAAATTCCCACACAAATTTATGCAGAACTTCCTATGCTTCAGTTTGTGGCCATTTCTCCTCGTCCTATCACTATGCATCTCTGAGAAGAGTCTGGCCTTGTCCCCTTGCCTCCCGCTCCTTAAATATTTATAGACATGGATCAGATCCCCTCTGAGTCTTCTTTTTTCAAGGCTGAACAGACCCAGGTCTCTCAGCCTTTCCTTATATTTCCACACCCTTTATCATCTTTGTCGTTCTCCACTGGACTCTTTCAAGGAGATCCCTGTCTTTTTTCTACCAGGGAACCCAGATCTGGTCACAATACCCCACGTGAAGCCTTGCCAGGTCAGAGTAGAGGGGGAGGATCACCTCTCTCGACCTGTTGGCCACGCTCTTTTTTTGCATCTCAGGATGCCATTGGCCTTCTTGGCCACCAGGGTACACTGCTGGCTCAACCAGCAGTTGTCCACCAGGACATCCAAGGTCCCTTTCCTCAGAGCTCCTCTACAGCAGGCCATCTCCTAATCTGTACTGATACATGTAGTTATTCTTCCCTAGGTGCAAGACTCTACACTTGCTCTTGTTAAACCCCATCTGGTTCCTCTCTACCTAACCCTCCAGCCTGTCTAGGTCTTACTGTACGGCAGCACAACCTTCCAGTGTGTCAGCCATTCCTCCCAGCTTCGTATCATCAGCAAATTTGTTGAGGGTGGATTCTATCCCCTCATCAAGTTCATTGCTGAAAATGCTGAACAAATTGTTGAAGATTAAATTTATTTTGAAAATTGTGATATTAGGACAAGTTTTATAACTACTGGGAAAAAAAAAAAAAGAAAATATCAAATAAAAATAAGATATTTTGTCATAATGAAAGTTGGAAATAAACCAGTATACTTTGATTTGGTTTGAGGGTGAGATTATAAAAAAATCAGCATTAAGAGGGGTATTTTTTTTTATTTTTTTATTTTTTGCTGCAGGAGTGTTTTAAGTTTCTTTTCCTTTTCTTGATTCAAGATAGAATAATTTTCAGCAAGAGGAAAGTCATGGGCAATGTACAGCAGCTAACCCAGAGTTAGTTTGCTCTCAACTTTCTATGAAGTTCCATGTACCTTTTCTTATACAAGAGAAGTTGTCTCAGCTAAACAGGTTACTTTCTTCATTACAGTTTTACTGCAAAAGCTAATTTCTAGACCTTGAAAGTAATGTCATGTTTTGAGAGGTTTTGACAGTACAAATATATTTATACATATGTTATAAGTTCTACAGAAACTCCCATTTAGGTTGTGATAAGTATTTTTACAGAACTATTGTTAAAGACTGCTTGAGAAGGAATAATGGCAGCATTACTAGATGGGAATTTTAGCCTATGGACATTTGGAACTGCTGAGGTTGGCCAGAGCTCCTGGGCTGCTGACTTAGACTTCACTGTCATTGATAATGTGGATACACACTGTTCACTTTGTTGAGAACCTTCCCAAACAACACCCTGATGGCAGAGCATGCAGATGGTATATATGCTTTACATGCACCAATGATTTGATTGGCTTAGCTGGAATTGATGTAAGGGATCTAAAGCATTTTACAGCTAAATGTGGTGTAAGGCATATCTAATTTCTAAACTTTGTAGACAGATCCCCCCTTCCCTTTTACTTTCCCTGTTCTTATTTTTCATTTTCTTATTTCTTCTTTTCCTTTCATTTTTATTTTCATTTTTCTTCTCTTTCTTTTTTTCTCTCCTCTCCTTTCCTTTCCCTAAGCCAACTCTACATCTAAGAAAAGCCAGATAGAAATAGTTTGAGAGAAAACTATAAAATTATAACTGAAGACAAGAAACAAGAAGAGAGTACTCTGGAGAACTTCACCTTCTGTCTTGAAGTGGATTGCTTTCTACAGGTAACAGATTTAACAGTGTCAAGCAGGGTTACACAGCCATGTTGAAGGGTAGGCCTGACTTAATCAGCTTTTAACAGTTTTATTTCAACGTTTTCTTCCAGAAAGGGTAAAGGTTGTGCAGACATTGCAAATTATAGTTGATAATGTAATCAGGCTTTATTTTAATATTTCATTTTATAGTGTCCATCACAGTGATTGGAAATCATTACTAATTCATGTTATCTCTTTTGTGACTCAGTTTGGATCACAAATACTAGATACATCAGCAAAGAAATGTTACAACCCAAGCATATAAACTGAACTTTGGTAGTTTCTTGACCATCACTAGTAAGTAATGGGAAAAAAATAAAATCTATCTTTTGCTGAGCAAAAAAATTAAACGTCAGGTACTGTTTAATCCACACAAAGTGAGAGCTTTATTCTAGAGAAGGTCAATTAAGCTCTGGAGGATGTTTATTTCTATTAACATCAAGTCTTTATGTAAATGCAGCTGACTTCTAGTACATCCCCAAATTTCAGTTTGCCCATCTATTTGTTTATCTGCTTTGAAAAATTCAATTTTTATTCTGCATTTTAAGGCCAAGATGAATAAACTTTACTCATGAATGGAACCACATTTCTTCCTGAATAAAGATCTTGTTATTCTTTGCCCAAATGATAATAATTATTTCTCAATCTCCTGTCCAAGGTTATTTAATAATCAAGATGCTGCTGCCTATATATCCTTTGAGAGATTAGAACAAGTATTCTTAAGGACTGGGATGTGGAGCAGTTGAAGCAGGTCCAGAGGAGGGCAACAAAGATTCTCAGAGAGCTGGAGCACCCCTCCTATGAAGAAAGGTTGAGGGAGTTGGACTTGTTCAATCTGGAGAAGAAAAGGCTTCAGGAAGATTTCATTGTGGTCATCCAGTACTTGAAGGGAGCTTATAAACAGCAGGAGGACCAACATTTTATGTGATCTAATAGTGATAGGACACTATGTTCTAATGACAGGAAAAGGGAGAAAATGGCTTTTAACCAAAAGAAGGGAAATTTAGGTTAGATGTTAGGAAGAAATTCTTTACTCAGAGGGTTGTGAGGCCCTGGCAAAGGCTACCCAGTGAAGCTGCGGGTGCCCCAACCCTGGAGGTGCTCAAAGCCAGACTGAATGGGTACTGGGCATCATTGTGGGTGGCAACCTGCCCATGGTAGGGTGTAGGGTGAACTTTAATCTCCCCTCCAATCTAAGATATTCCATGACTCTATGAATATCTAAGTCTCCCCTTTTCCTTATTCTCCCTTGCCGATGGTACACGATGTTAAAAATCAACATTGAGATTAGAAATATTTTATTTTTTTCATCTAGTGACTAAACATTATTCTCATTTTCTTTTTCTTGCTCTTAATCTTTGAAGCCTTTACTTCCTTATAAGATGATGAAGAAAACTGGTTTAGATTGGAAGATTTGCTGACAACTGTATCAGAGAAAAAAAGAATTAAAAAAATAAATAAAACCAACCCAAAACACTATATGGTAAAAATAAATAAATTATAAAGGAAGCATAATTTTGTCTTGGAAAAGATTAGAAAACAAATTCATGTTTATACACCAAATAAGATTTCTCAGGCTTTTTTTCCTCCATGACAGTGTTTACAAGTTGAGTTCCATCTGCATAGGTTTGAACCATTTTTTGTACAAAAAGAACAGTAGACTCTTTCTCTTTTGCTCTCTAATTTTGCCTGATACTAGAGATCTCTCTTTACAGTATCTTGAGAATCTCCAGCTTCCTGAAAGTAGTCCTTCTTAGTGCTTGATGTGAAGCTTAAGTGCTGGGTTGCTCTCGGTATCCTATGGTAAGTCCTCAGATAGCTTTATTCCTACTTCTGCACAGAGATCCTCCAGTCTCCTGAATAACTCTCTCTGTCCCATGACTCATCTTTGCAGAATTCTTCCTGTTCCTGTCTGCACTGTACATGGCATTAGGTTACCCTTAGGGATATATTATCCTTAAAGGAATGTTGTCAAATGGGGCTGTAAATATTTTTTTGAATTCTCTAATTTGGAAAGAACAACATTATTCTTCACATTCTCCAAATTCACTAACAGTCTTGGTCACTAATTCTCCCTTCTTCTTGTTTTAACCATGAGATTTTTTCAGAATAATTAGGAGACTGCAGTAAAAATCTAGCACAAAATCTCTCAGTTAAGATTCTTTCCATGTGGCTTCTATTGGCACATTTTTAACTGGAATTGTTTTCTTCCAAGCATTAAAAGCATATCATCATATTTATTTATTATTCACAATTTTATAATAACAATGATCCTTCACTCCTCTCTGTAGCTACATTAAAATTTGCGAATCTGGATGCTCTTTCTTTTTTTAAAATTTTAATTTATAATCAATGGCTAGTGAATTAATTAAAGGGAAAATCTTCAGTCAAGCACACCGAAGTTTTACATTAATAATTGCTGGGCCCATATAATGACATTACATGTTAATTTTGCTCAGAGAAGCAAAATTGTAATGTTTCTTTATCTGCTGGATAATTGCAGGAACATAGTATCTGCTCACCAATCTCATGTCACTACTATTCAGCCCCCATGATTGCAAAAACTTTACTGGCTAAGTATGTAAGCATAGCACAAATCCTAAGTTCTATCAAGTCCTAATCAGCAGAGAAGGAAATCTCATGCAATATTTGCAGCATATTGTGTACAACAGTGAAAGTGCAGGGAACATTTCTTCTACCACCCCATGGATATGAGACTTTGCAAAGAGCAAACAAAAACTAGGAGGTCACTGAGGTCAGAAATTGTGAATAACTGTCCTCTGATATCACCATCAGCACTGTGATGGCCACTAAATATAATTACCTTAATGGATCCCGAAGTCATAATTAAAAAACATCGATGAGTAGAGACCACTCCTATTCTGTATACAAAGAAGTCTAGTGGCTACATGGCTCCACTGGCCTGCCACTAATACCAATGAATATTTCACCATCTTGGAAGAGTCAAGATTACAAATGTTATCTGAAAAAAAAGAAGATTGGAAAATTCCAATCCTCCAAGGAAAATTGGAAGCAGACAAAGCCTTCTACATACAAGGATGTGGAACAGAAAACTTGTAGAGGATCTGTACAGCCCAGTATCATCTAACCATGTTCATATGGGCCTTCAAGGACTTCAGACACAGTGGCCTGCCGTCCCTACCAGAGGATAACATCCTACACGCATCACAGCAGAAGTGAGCTTGCATGATTTAATAGGGCGCAGATCAACAAATCCCACAAATTCCCACAAATCTTAGAAGTGGAGTCAGCTGGAAGTGAGGTTGAGTGAGATATGATTAATGCTTTAAAATATTCAGACTTCTGCAGAAAAATCAGACCTACTCTGCACATCATCTGATAGGCAATTATGTTTAAATAATTCAGTGCTATCGCTTAAAGGTGAAATCAGCATTTCTTTGCATCTGAGTTTCTAAGTTGTTGTCAGTAATTTTCTATTAGCAGGTAATATAGTTCAGAAGTCCTTGTTCATTGAATGGCTCTCATTAAAAGTGTTCATACTATTTTAATATGAGATTTTTCCTTACATGATCATTTTAGTAAATATTCAAGTCTCAAATCCTATTCATTTTTCATGTAATACCATTGGCAGTAGTAACAAAGACTTGTACTGTAACTTAGGAAAGCATGGACAATATTCATTTTGTATGGGATCAGCAGCTTCAATATAGATACATCATGTTATATATCATAACCAAGTTCATTCTTTTTAATATACTTGGGAATGTCTCAAGGCATAAAAGAGAGATTAAAAAAAAAACCCACTAAAGAAATAGTTAAGCTTTTACTTCTAAAATACATTAAAGCTATTTATCAAACTATCTTTTGAATTGATTTTGATTTGCAGGTATTTAAAAAATTACACGCGATTAATTCCACATTATATGGTTCATTTAAACCAAGAAGTTTTAAGGTCTGATGGCAATCAACATTCTCCTCACTTCTTGATTTAGGTCAGACAGCAGGATGCTAATAATACAGATCATAGTCTGCATGGTAAATTTTCTTCTTTTAATCTTAAAATATTTATTAAGGTCTCAGATCTTTAGATCCAGCTATGGTAGCTTCACTTGTAAGAAAGACATTTTCTAGCTGTAAGAGTGTTCTCTGATCATATTTTTATCTCGTTTATTCTGAGCAGGAGACACAAAATAAAGATTTTTTCCATTATTATTATGGAAGTTTACATTAAAAATAATAATAAAATTCTTGGCTTTTTCTTAAAAGTTAATCTGATTAATATTAATGCAAATTATATTCACTACTTCTTAATATGATATTCAAATTTGTTAGAGATTCTCAGGCGGATCAGTTCTTGGGACCAGATAAATTCAGAGGTTGTGATACAACATTCATGGAAAAGCTTTTGAAACAACTCCAAGCTCCTCTAAAAAAGATGGAAGTATACAAACAGTATTTTCATATTTCATTTCATATATACGCTTCTGCTTCGCATACATTTCTCTTACTGATACTGAGTGTGAGAATCTCACTATTTTTTAAATAATCCTTTAGAAAGAACAAAAACATGAATGCCACTCATGATTTTTTCTTCTCCGCTTCATGTTTTGAAGGTTTTTTTGTTTGTTTGTTTTGTTTTTTTTTCTATTTTAATCAGCTTCTCATTTACTTCCATGCAAAGTTGATGGCTTAGCACTAAACTCTGGTTCTGTTTTAAAATCATTTATTGCAGTAGCACTTCTAAATAAGTGTAAATAGATTTGGCAGCATAACTAACTTTTTTTTTCACACCACTCCTCTCTCATTAGCAGCTGATCATATTTTTAATAAACTATGTCTTGACATAATGTCTTATATAAACATACTTCTTTCTACAGCACTGAGGCCTATATCAACAGCATTTCATTTCTACCGTGATGTAAGTATCTAAGGAAACAAGTTTCACCCTAAACTGTATGAAGCCTAAGGAAAACTTAATCTTCAGGGTGACTATGTGAAGTCCTCATATTACAAATAAGTTGGTTATATATTTACACATACTTATTTTACAGCAAACACCAACTGAAACACTGGTGAACCACTGGATCTAAAAAAGCTGTGGATCTGTGGCACTGGGAAGGTTCAATATTTGCATTCTACTGAGTCAGAGTCCTATGTATTGTGTTCCACTGAAGCAGAAGTAAATTGCTTTATGCCTGAAGAACAATACTGGTGTTTTTTAGTTGTTTTTTGTTGTTTGTTTTTTTTAGTAGCATTTTGAGATCTTCAGATGCAATGCATTTTTTTCCTGAAGTGTAACATTCTAAATTTTATCAACAATATTTGAACAAGTCAACTGTCAAGTTTTTGATATACTAAACTAAAGCATTGTTTCAGTGCTTGTTACCATAGAAATTTAGAAGTCAAGTCCTCCATAAAACGTTATTCATTTCCAACCTAGCCGAAAGACTTTTCATACTAATCAGCATGTAATTTTAAGGATCTAAAGAAGTATTATACCACTGTGTGAATATGAATATGGCAGAATTACTGAAGACAACTCATTTTTTTAAGCTTGTTTTCAGTTAAAGAAGAAAAAATGCAGAAGTTATGTTTTTGTGCAGCAAGATCATTAAATATGTTTATTTATCTAATTCCATGTTTAGATTTTTTTTCATTTAGATCTTTTTGAACCATAGATATCCAAATTTAATAAAGTTGTATTAAATACAAGTATAAGTTAAATTAAATATAAATGCCTCTCAGATAAAGGGAGACAGAGTTTAGTACCTTTTCCTTCCTTCCAGCTCCCTAGAACAGAACTCTTCCTCTTCTCAGCCATCAGTGGCTGTGTAATGATCACCCACTTCCTCAGATATTTGTTTGAAAGAATACTTTATGTTCATGCTGTTGTTTAACCATTCATGACCAATCCTGACAAGTCCTTTTAATTTATCTGCATGTATTCAAGCTGGTTAATATCAGACTGACAGACTGAGGTATGTGAGATTTTTGAAAAAACTCTCTAATCCAAACATTTCTCTCTTCTTCCTACCATATCATATATTCCCCATGAATTTCTGGACTGTAAACCAAAGCAGAATTGCCTGTCATAAGTGAGGCATATTCCCATCCTTTTCAAGATCACATGTGTGGGCTAATTTCCCAGCTAGGTACAGAATCATCTGACTGAATACAGATACTTTATGCTCTCTTGGTAGCTGTGAAGTTATAACCCTCTACTTATAAATGTACTATTATAGGTCAAAAGCCACCGTATTCTTATTGGTTTAACAGTGTAATGCCTTGCTTGGGCTTGAGCTGATTTTAGCACGCTGTAGGCATGTACTGCAGTACTGCAGCTGACAGTTGCCTAGATTTGTCTCAGTTTTAGCTTCACTTTGTAAAATCGTGTGTTGTTAGATCCAACATCAGTTAATAGCAGAAATAACCAGCTAGAAGGGACTATCTCTGGCCAAAAATAAAAATACAAACACAGAGGGTAGTTTTGTTTCCTTGCAAATGGATCAGAAAAATGAATACAATGTAGAACTGCTGTTCATTGAGGAAAGAGAGTAAGGAAACAGTGTTAAAATAATGTGGATCAGATGGAACACTAGAGAGAAGCAGAGGAAGAAATCCCTGCCCTTAGTCATAACTCCTCCTGGTGCAGACTGGGGACTGGGATAACTTATGGAAGAACACTCAATATACACATGCATGCACACACACACACAGTGCAAAGAGGGATGGCTCATAGAACCTAGAAAGTAGAGGATGGATGAGTACAGTACCACAGAAATGGGGAGATACTGGGGATTTTATATATAACAATATCAGCTGTAATACTAATGAAAAGTTTCTGAAATTGTTGGACAATTTGGACTATGAGCATTGCTATCACTGTAACTATACCAACACTAATAAGTCACTGTTGTACGTTACTTAGACTAGTAATACTTTAATTCGAACAATATTACATTTGGGCCTCAGCTTATGAGATATTCTCAATCTTTTCCCATAACACAGTGTTAAGTAGAAGACAGTAGAGTCTAAAAGCCAGAAGACTTGGCTTTTAGTAACCTAGTGTGACACAAGCCTCCCATAGCTCCTGAAATGTATGTGTGTGTGCAGTGAAGATGCAGTACATGCCCTTCAGTGTCGCAGTACTAACAAGAACCCTATTCTTCATATTTGTTTATTTTTCTTCCCTCTCTTCCAAGCCACCTTTTCAAGTCAAAAAGGGAAAACAGCATGGAAGTGCTTTTCAGTTACAAAAGCTGCACCTGCACAGGTCTGCTGCCAGCTACATCTGGCTTCAGTGAAAGGGAGACACACACAAAAGCTCACCAAAATGTGTTGTTTGTTGGTTCTCCTGTTTTACCATGGAGCCAGAGAGAGAAGATGAGCAGGCCAAAAGGGTGACCAGCAGGAAGTCAAAACAGATCAAAGTTAGGTAGTTGACAGGTATGCCTGTGTCTTTAGACATACAAAATCTCACGTAGAAGGGAATTCTGGGTATCAGGTAGTGAACTGTAATGGTTATTCAGACTACAAGTGTCAGCAATTCAAACTTTGGTATCAAATAAATAAATAAATAAATATTCCTTTTGTTCATACTGTATTCCCATATTGAAAAGGAATTTTATTGAAGCTGAGCGAAAGAGGTTGGATTTTGAACCCAAAATTACTCTTCCCTCTTCTTTTGCTCCCTGTTCTTCATGTTTCTAGCTTTCCATATAATATGGATCATGTATAGTGCTTGGGGCTCAAATTGCATTACCAAAGCGTAACAGAGGATGACCACTGATACCAACAAAAAATTGTAATAAGCACTCATGGACTCTAAGGAATGTCATAGGACTTACTGACTCTAAATAGTTCATTTGTGACGGCCTGAGAAAAAAAAAAAAGGGGGGTTTTGGCCCAGCAAGAGCATGGCTTGTTCTTATCATATGATCAGAGTTGGGGAAAACAAGAATGCACAGATAAATCACTTGAAGCATGATTTCTATGCCGCTACGATTTCATCCTTTAACACAAATCAACCCTCAGGCGATAAGACAAAATTTGCCAAAGAGACTGATTTCCTTGATACACAAATACATGTTTGTCAGCAAGTCAATACTCAGCTGAATTTCTCAGTTGTCAATTAGGAAAGTTACCATCAAGTTCACTGGGATTTTGACTGAAGAATTTGCTTGTATCGCCAGTACATGAGATTTCTGCCTCTTCCATTAAAATAGTCTTCTGTGGTAAAACACAATGACTGTTTCTCCTTTCTGTTCCACAGTAAGGCTTCTCTATAAATGTAATCGGTACACTGTGGACCACCCACAGGCTGTTGCACAAAAGACTCTCATTTTAAGAGACGAGCTCACTGTACAGCTCCTCAGTTATGGACCAAAACCTCCTCATTTAATTCAGTTCAGTCAAGTATTGTGATGAGTGCATTTTCCTCTGTAGTTTACATGGAGAAATGGAACATGCCCATCTAAACATATGTAGGTTGCTCTGAAAGTAATACCTCATACTTATTTCCATGGAAACTACAACAGATACAAAGAGATCCATAACACTGTTTGAAAGAGAAAATTCTAAGCTACAAAACACTAGTTTGCAACATAGTCACCATCATGACCTATGCACTTTCATCAGTGATGAACAAGAGCCTGTGTGCCACACTTACAAAAATCTGCAGCAGCAGAGGTGACCCACTGTCACTGCCATCACTGCTGAAGTGCACAACCCACTGCCTTGTTGTTTACACTTCCACTATTTGGTCTCCATAAATGTTCCTCAAGTTTGGATGAATGTCAGAGGATGCACATCTTAATTCACGGAGTAATTCAATGACACACCTTTGCTTCATATGCTCTTCCATGTCAGATGCCATTTGCCTGGCTGCCCCTCTGCTGCCATCTGTCACACAGCCACGAAATATAAAAGGATATTGCTGAGAAGGTTCAATCTGTACAGCCAAACCACCAACATTTGCCTCCAACATAGTGGGGCAACATAATAAAACAAGAGGCATTAGTTTTGGAGCAGCCCTTGTAGTATTCAGATTCTCAACTACTTTTGGCCTTTCTTTCAAGCGAATCGACAAATATTAACATCTAACTCAAAGATGCATGCTTAAAGAGGTATCTTCAAGTTTCAAACAGCTGTGCATTGGCTTTTCATTCTTAAATATTTTTTAATAGCTTGAAATGTACAGTCATTCATATATACTGACTAAGGACAAGCATCCCTCCATTCTCTCTAGTCTCTCACCTTCAGTAACCGAAGATTATGTTTAGAAAAAACATTCTAAAAATGCAGCATTCATACCTTATTGGTGAAAGTTTCCTTCAGTCTTCAACTGAAGACAGAACACTGTTTTAACTGTACAGCTTTGTACTAATTCACTACTGTATATTTTCCAGTATTCTCAAACTGTGACACATTTTTCTGTGTAATCAATGCATTGCTCAGTGTGTCTCTTTGAATATTGTTTACATAAGAAAATCAATTTACTTCATGTCTCAAAGCAGAGAGCTGTAAAAGCATTTTTAAAGTGACACATTTGCTCTGCCACATAATGAAGTCTACATTGTAGACAGATAATAATTATGATTTTTGTATTAATTGATACTGGGAGAAGATTCCGTGTGTCTTCTTGAGAGTGGAAAAAGCTGGTGAATATGACAGAAATGGGCTGGGAGTTTTGCTTTGAAAGTAAAGAAGATGAAGAAAAGTGGGTATGTTCATTAGGTATATTTGGATTTGACTCGCATAGGCTTGCAACTATTATAAAAAACATGAATGACTGAAGAACTACTAGGGATGGTTGAAGCTTAGTGTGAAGTTAAAGGAGCTAAGAAGTTGCCACGATGATCACTGGTGGCCATATGGAGTTATGTTGAGATTAAGGGGGTCTTTAGTGAGAAGAGCTGGGAAATGGAGATTGTTGAATGGGTAAAGATGGTGGAACAGTGTGACATGAGGATAGCAGGTGCTGGAGGTGAGAAGGATGGGACAAGGCAAGTATAATTGGTGCCGTGCTTGTGTGTAATTGGTTATTATTGAAATGAAGGAGCTGGGATTGTACAAAAGCAAGAGACTGGAGATACTGCATATAAAAAGTCTACGTGATTACTGACAATGGAAGAGATTCTGGATACGTAAAGTTTGTATAAGAGCAGGGAGGTCTGGTCTCACACAACACAGGATAGAAGCAGGGAAAAGATAGGCCCTGAGACACAGGGCCCTGAAAGATCACAGGAAGAACAATCCCTCTGCATCTCCCACTGATAAGAGAGGTTTGCAGAGACAGAGAGCCCAGTAGGAAGCCCATGTGAGTCCATCTAAGCCAATGGGCATTTGTTAAGTGCATTTAGAACAGTATGAGACCTACACTAAACTATGAAAAGTTTAACTATCTGTGAATGGATTTATTTCTTACTCTAACACTTTTTACTGCAACAACTCCCTAATCACAGAGGACTTTTTACAACTTTGTCTTGTCAGCCATCATTACAACATATTGGGAATAATGAATATCAGCAAAGGCTTTGCGCTTGGATAAGCATCCAAATGTCTGGGGTTTTTTGCCCTTTTTTTTTATTTTTATTTTTTGTGATAACAACTTGTCAGCAGAATAACTTTCCAGGAGAGGCTGTTCAAGCTCTATTTCTAGAGAAATTGAAGGGCAAGTGGGATAAATCATTATGAGAAAGCAACAATAGAGACTCAGGAAAACACAGAGGACTAGGCTTAACCAGATACAGATTTTTCTTATCTTGTTTTGCAATATATTACCTATTTCTCAGCATTTGTTTTTTTAAAATTACAAAAAATATAAGTAATGACATTTCCTAATGACCCGCCTAATAAATCTACTTTTGAATGGAGCATCTCATTTATAAGGAAAATTTAAGTAAAAGTAAGCATTATGTGACTCACAAATGTGTGATTTGGGTTTACAATTTTAGACTGGGAGAGGGGTAGGTTCTTAAGAGGTGGGTCAGAGTTTTAACCCAATTGTTGTTCATGGTAAGTGTTGTGAATTGCCCATCACTCTCTGTGTAAGAAATGTAGAGACATAATATTGCAGATGAAAAGAAGTCTGAGAACCCAAATTGCACTTGCCACTAGCATTCTGAAGTCTCAGAGTGGAATCATGTTCTTGGATAAATCTATTGTCATATATTTCTACTTCAGCAAGATAATTTTCTTACTTTTAAAGTCTACATGGAAATTATAACCTATATGACTATTTTAGCAATTTGTCTTAATTAACAGCCTAAGCCTTCATGTACATTCCAGATGTTTTAATATTATGCAATCATTTAGTACTATCTTTATTCCCTTAGCTCATCAATGGAAATTTCCTTGCATAAAAAGATAGCTCCCAGTTTGATCACATTTGAAAATAGAACTACAAAGATCTGAACACTAAAAAGATTTTGTGAATGTAGGTATTTCAAAGAATTCTAATTGAACCACCTAGGCTGTATGGATTACACAAAGGGGAAATTTGTGTACTCAGATTCAAAAGCTATCAGCAAGAGGTGACCAAGGTGAAACCCAGTACCAAGGGGAATGCATGATGTTAGCAGTCATGTCCATTTAGCTGTCACATGCCAGGCAGTCTCTGATGTCTCACAGTACTATTTACCAAAATTTAAATTGGAAATAAGATGTATGCCCATAACACGAAGGGCAACTTCAACAAGCTTCCAGAGGAAGTAATAAATCCATTACAACTTGAAGTCTTCACAGAAGTCTGTTCTTAGCCACAAATTGAACTGACATAGTAACTTCATTTCATCCTAGCAGAAAATAATCACTCCACAGTCTGAGTTATCGCTATTCAAGGTGCTATGCTGCACAGGTCAGACATGATTCAAGTTTTCCCACCTAGAAATCTAACTATTTAAGAAGATGAAATCAGACTTTTTTTTTTTGTCAGAGTCTTTGTTGCAACATTAAAGCAAAACAAAACACACCAATGAACAATGACTTCTATGAACTTAAACTTCATATCAGATGGAAATCTGTTTCAATGGGTTTCCTGTACTAAACATTTAAATTTTAAAGGATTTTGACATCAAAACATTTTATGACTGGATAGAAATAAGATACCTCACTTTTCTTTCAGGTATTTCCCCCATTTCGCTCAGAATTTGCACTAGTTTTTTGTTTGATTGTTTGTTTGCTTTTTTCCCCTGGACTTGCAACTGCGCATTGCTACTGTGAATATAATGATGATGAAATAAATACAGACTAAAATTGAACTCACTGTGTATGAAGTTACAAAGAAAAAGATTAAATGATGTTATGTGTAATTTATTAGCCTCCTGGTGACAACATGTGTTTACACTGAGTTCTGTGGAAGTACTTCTCTTTTGTGGTTGAAGAGTTTTAGATAATGGACAATAACACATTTTATGTTAGTATTACATTATATTCAGTATTTAGTAAGTATACATATAAATTAAAGACTAAAAATACTAATCATTGTCTGTTTTGGTTCATTATCAACCTGTGAACACGTTCTCATTCTGGGGACTCAAACATGATTCTTTTCCACAGTGAAGTATCCCTACTAGTCTATAAACTGCTCTTTATACATCTGAAATCCTTTTATCATTATTCATTTAAGCAGGGAATAATTTATGAAATATCAGTTGCAAATCAGTAACTTCATTAACAGAAATTGGTCATGATCAAAACTAGATGCATTTTGACCTGTGTCTATTTTAACTGGGGATGGAAAGTAGGATATCAATTTCTTTATGCTGTTCTTTATTTGTCTACATACAGAAATTTATGGTAAATATCCACAACACAGACTTCTAGTCCATATACTTAAATACAAAAGAGCTAATCCCTTTCTTCTAACAGAGGGATGGGAAATACTGTATCAGTTTGTAACTCATCCAAAATAAACTGTAACAGGGAAGAATGATTCAGAGGTTAAAGTGAAAAACAAAACAAAACAAAAAAAAAAACTTTAAGTTATTTTAGTGGACTAAGAAAGAATATTTAATTAAAGTTTTTTCAAGCTCAGTGTTAGTCTGGATAGGAGTGAGCATACTTCCACATACAAATGATGCTACGGTAACATAAACCTTCATCGCCTTTGTGGTTCTTGAAAGTCTGTGTTGAAGGGGGAAGTGATAATGGGTGATTCAGTGCCACAGATCCAAAAGGCTTGAGGGTAGTCTGTTCCAAATCTAGAAGGATAACTTCATATGGTTTTCTCAGGTGTCTTTTCTCATCTACAGGTGACAGCATGACCACATCGCATTAAGCACTGCATTATTTACTGATTGACTGCAGTTTAATCAAGGAGTTCCTAAGGAGACAAGTAGAACAGAATATTGGCTTAAGAAGGCTTTTTGAGCCTTAGTTCTTCACTAAAATGGTCAATGAAGGAGAGAACTGCAAGTACCAAACCCAGAACTACCACAGAGTAACAATGAATACACTGGGTAGCTTTGATCCATAAGACAGTATCATGCTGAGATGTCTGAGTTCATGGAGTGCAGACTCGTAACAGGATAACGAGAGTCTGACTTTTTAAGATGAAGTCTAGATATAGTCCAGATAATGTAGCCTGCCACTGCCATGGCATACAAGAGCTGCTTGGAATTGCACAAACACAGAGATAGAGCTGTAGGCCCATTACAGACGGGAAAAAAAATGTGATTCCAGTAATGAAGGGAAAAAACAAGAGGTCTGAGATTAAATATGTGTTATCTAACTAGACAGACTCAGGGCTTAGGACTGCACATGAGCTCAAACATCATTCATCCATGTCATTAAATCATTATAACTGTCCCTGTCAAATTTCTGTTCACATCAACCAACATTGGACTGAACACTGCGTGGCCATTGCTCAGAGGTTAGCAATGAGCCAACAAGAGACCATTGCATATGGCATCCTGTATAAGATCTCAGACGTAGAGATGTAAACAGTGTATGTAAACACCAATGGACCTCTGTTTCTTAGTTTCTTGTGTAGTTTTATTTAGTAAGATTACTGTACCCAGTTGTCTCCGTATCCATAGCATTTTTCTCTATAACGCACTGAAAAGGATCAGAGGAAGAATATTAATAATGCATGACAAATCTCTGTATCTAAGTATACTGGACTCAAGTAAAATAAAGAACTTTTTAGAAGGCAATTGATCTACTATCAAATTTTGGAAGCACTAGAGAAAATGGATTTGTAGGAGGTAATCAATGTGGTTGTTGAAAAGTTCCGACTGACACAGCATCCTTACCAAGGCAGATGTCCAAGCCCAACTGGAGAATTAAAATCCTTGCATGTACTCCTGGTGCAAGAGAAAGACTGATGGATGAGGCTGGGAGCACGGGCTAGCAGTAAGGCAGAGAAAAAGACAGTATTTACAGCTCATTTCCTGAAAATTTTCCATATGCATGCACATATTCATATCATTAGTCAGTTATTCCATATTCTGCAAGTCTGACTGGGAGAATAAAATGTCATCTGGGGGTCAGATTAAGGGGGAAAAGGTGTTTCTTCATGTCAATTAGCATTTGAAAAGTTAATTGCTAATGAAGCAATGGGAAATGAAGCTAAAGGAAGCCTTGTGACTGGTGTCTACTACATGCCAGTTAAGCAAGTGGAGCCTGTCAGTAAGACCTTCTATCTCCAGCTGTAGGAGGCATCATGATTGCAAGTAATCATCATGCTGGGGGACTTCAACCACCCACACATCTACTGGAAAAGTAGCACGGTGAGCTGTAGGCAATCCTGGAGGCTCCTGGAATGCAATAACTACCTTTGTCACATAATAGACAACCCCAGCAGGGGAGCTGCAATACAGGACCTGTTACTCACCAATACAAAGGAACTGACTGGTAACATCAGGTCTGGAGGCTGCCTGGGCTGTAGTGACCAGTGCTATGGTTTAGTTAACCTCCAGGGGGGTTTGACACAGGAGAAGAGTAGAAGTGTGACGCTACATTTCAGGAAAGCAAACTTCCAGCTCTTCAGGGAGTTAGTCAACAAAACACCCCAGGAAACTGTCCTTATGAGTAAGTGTAAGCAGAGATGGCAGATCTTTAAGGAAGGTTTCCTTTGCATACAAGAGCTCTCCAACCCCAGGTGTTGCAAGTCAGGTAAGAAAGGCAAGAGCTTGGCATGCCTGAATTGAGACCTGCTGGTTAAACTGAAGAGTAAGAAGAAAATGCACAGGCAGTGGAAACAGGGATGAATACCATGGGAAAAGTATAAGGAAACTGCTAGGCTGTGTAGGGATGGGGTCAGGAAAGCCAAGGCCCAGCTTGAACTGAACTTGACAAGAAAAACAAGAAAGTTTTCTACAGGTACTTCAATTACAAGAGGAAAGTCCAGGGGAGCATATCCCCTGTGGTGAGTGATACAAACAAGCTGGTAACCACAGGCAAGAAGAAGGCTGAGGTTCTCTACTTTGTGAGAGGTGGATGTTGGTTGTATGGCAGTAGAGACTGAACCTTCCCACCAATATTCCATTACATTTTGTTGCCATGAGACAGATAGCTGCACAGGGGCAGTCTGACGTAATAGCATATGACGTAGAAGTGCAAATGAATCAAAGGTGTGGAATTGCATTACTCCATGCAGAAAAGATTGCGCCCACTGACATTCATCAACACTTGCTGAGTACACAGCTGGGTGTGAGCACAGTGAGGCGGTGGGT
>VXAB01005254.1:140696-164198 GCA_013399175.1 Odontophorus gujanensis
AGCAATGAGCCAACAAGAGACCATTGCATATGGCATCCTGTATAAGATCTCAGACATAGAGATGTAAACAGTGTATGTAAACACCAATGGACCTCTGTTTCTTAGTTTCTTGTGTAGTTTTATTTAGTAAGATTACTGTACCCAGTTGTCTCCGTATCCATAGCATTTTTCTCTATAACGCACTGAAAAGGATCAGAGGAAGAATATTAATAATGCATGACAAATCTCTGTATCTAAGTATACTGGACTCAAGTAAAATAAAGAACTTTTTAGAAGGCAATTGATCTACTATCAAATTTTGGAAGCACTAGAGAAAATGGATTTGTAGGAGGTAATCAATGTGGTTGTTGAAAAGTTCCGACTGACACAGCATCCTTACCAAGGCAGATGTCCAAGCCCAACTGGAGAATTAAAATCCTTGCATGTACTCCTGGTGCAAGAGAAAGACTGATGGATGAGGCTGGGAGCACGGGCTAGCAGTAAGGCAGAGAAAAAGACAGTATTTACAGCTCATTTCCTGAAAATTTTCCATATGCATGCACATATTCATATCATTAGTCAGTTATTCCATATTCTGCAAGTCTGACTGGGAGAATAAAATGTCATCTGGGGGTCAGATTAAGGGGGAAAAGGTGTTTCTTCATGTCAATTAGCATTTGAAAAGTTAATTGCTAATGAAGCAATGGGAAATGAAGCTAAAGGAAGCCTTGTGACTGGTGTCTACTACATGCCAGTTAAGCAAGTGGAGCCTGTCAGTAAGACCTTCTATCTCCAGCTGTAGGAGGCATCATGATTGCAAGTAATCATCATGCTGGGGGACTTCAACCACCCACACATCTACTGGAAAAGTAGCACGGTGAGCTGTAGGCAATCCTGGAGGCTCCTGGAATGCAATAACTACCTTTGTCACATAATAGACAACCCCAGCAGGGGAGCTGCAATACAGGACCTGTTACTCACCAATACAAAGGAACTGACTGGTAACATCAGGTCTGGAGGCTGCCTGGGCTGTAGTGACCAGTGCTATGGTTTAGTTAACCTCCAGGGGGGTTTGACACAGGAGAAGAGTAGAAGTGTGACGCTACATTTCAGGAAAGCAAACTTCCAGCTCTTCAGGGAGTTAGTCAACAAAACACCCCAGGAAACTGTCCTTATGAGTAAGTGTAAGCAGAGATGGCAGATCTTTAAG
This sequence comes from Odontophorus gujanensis, assembly GCA_013399175.1. Lineage (NCBI taxonomy): Eukaryota > Metazoa > Chordata > Aves > Galliformes > Odontophoridae > Odontophorus > Odontophorus gujanensis. The sequence goes on from VXAB01005254.1 coordinate 141,886, forward strand.
GAAGGTTTCCTTTGCATACAAGAGCTCTCCAACCCCAGGTGTTGCAAGTCAGGTAAGAAAGGCAAGAGCTTGGCATGCCTGAATTGAGACCTGCTGGTTAAACTGAAGAGTAAGAAGAAAATGCACAGGCAGTGGAAACAGGGATGAATACCATGGGAAAAGTATAAGGAAACTGCTAGGCTGTGTAGGGATGGGGTCAGGAAAGCCAAGGCCCAGCTTGAACTGAACTTGACAAGAAAAACAAGAAAGTTTTCTACAGGTACTTCAATTACAAGAGGAAAGTCCAGGGGAGCATATCCCCTGTGGTGAGTGATACAAACAAGCTGGTAACCACAGGCAAGAAGAAGGCTGAGGTTCTCTACTTTGTGAGAGGTGGATGTTGGTTGTATGGCAGTAGAGACTGAACCTTCCCACCAATATTCCATTACATTTTGTTGCCATGAGACAGATAGCTGCACAGGGGCAGTCTGACGTAATAGCATATGACGTAGAAGTGCAAATGAATCAAAGGTGTGGAATTGCATTACTCCATGCAGAAAAGATTGCGCCCACTGACATTCATCAACACTTGCTGAGTACACAGCTGGGTGTGAGCACAGTGAGGCGGTGGGTGGTGCGTTTCAGCAGTGGCAGTAGTGATGTGAAAGACAAGCCACATTCTGGATGGCCATATAGATATTTTCGAGTGCAGCATGCAGGCTTCTGTTTATCACCGATGAAAATGTTCAGCTAATGGTGAGGACTATGCTGGCAAGGAGTGTTTTTCCACTGAGAATTTGCTCTATCACACAGTATTATTGTACTCCTTGTATCTGTAGTTTCCATGGATATAAATAGGAGGTACCAGTTTCAGTGCAACCTACCTATCTTTGATTGTCCACATATCTTCCAGACATATATCATTGACTAATTCTGGTACTAGGAGTGGATTCATACAAATCTAGGCTGCTAACTTGAGTTGTTCATGGAGTTTAGGAAGCAATGGGGTCCACTCAGAACCTCAACAAGAAAGTCTCCCAGATGTATGTATTTAACCCCATGCTGTAAATAGCCAAGTGTCAGTAAGTGTAAATAGCAAACTTGCCATCTCAGATTTTGTTAAATTGGTGTTTTATTTATGATCAAGTTTTCTTAAATCACTGTATCCTATCAGCAAATATATTCCTGCTCCTCTCTTATGTATGTGTGAAGCTGTATGCACCCACAACACTACCCCATAATCATTCAATGCTTATAATATAAATAAATTAATTAATTAATCTCTGATTTCATCTTCTGGATCTAATTAATATGATGGTTTAGCTTACCATTAAAAATATCGATTGTTATTTATTATTAGTGGTAGCTTTCCTTTGTTACTTTGGAAATGTCAGTATCACACATTATAGTCAGGACTAATTCAGTGTTTCAGCAGTGAAATTACTTTTTTCACTCTATTATATTAATAACTATGTTTTTATATTTCACTTCATTGTGTACGAGGCAGGAATATCAGTACTAGAGCACACAAAAGCAAGATAATGTAGGGCATCTTTTTCAAGAAGTATAAAATAATCTGAAAGATAGAAACAGGTTATAACACCCACTGGTATAACACAATATCTGAATTGTAACTCATTAGACACTGACTTTATTTTTTTTTCATCTGACTTGGTCAAGCTCTCTTTAAATTATGTAGAGTTTGCAGAATAAGGCCTTAATAAAGAAGACTAGATAGGTTTAATGGCATGCCCTGTGACCAAAGGATGGACATTCACTTCATTGAATCCCCTCTTGGTAAAACTATTAAAAGAAATCTTGGGACAATATATGAAATCTTGGGACAACATATTTTTCCATTCTCTTTGACATGTCAAATGTTCAGCAGATATTCAGTCAAATGAGTGAAATACACAGAAGTATTTGACTAATATCAAGTCATTGTATATCTGGAGAAGAAATAAAAAGTGTGTCTGTAGTATGGTAATAAAGAGTAACTGTGAATGCTGTAGTCTATATTCACATTTCCTTTGGTTCACCACAAATCTTTGTGTAATATAACATGGTAACAGACCTGTAGTTCTTTATCCTTAGACCCTGTCTGTCTGTGTCTGGAGATTCGAGTGATCTCAAATGGTTTAATTGCAAGAGTGTTTTATTAATATAACCTTTATGTATTAAAACTGAAAGCAAACAGAATATGCAACAGAACTTAAAGCTGAATTTGTAGTCAGGCTCATAAGCTGACTCCATCATTCGATACAGTGTCAGGCAGCAGACATGATTTGTTCTGATCAGAGCTCACATACCACTTTTTGCCTCTGACTACTTTTTGCTGAATAACGGCTGGCAGACAAGTTCCCCCACATCTCCACATCTGTCCAACAGTGCTGAACATCTGCCGAACCTTGGGGAATAAAGGAGTTTTCAATTTGGAATGAGGGCAATCTGAGGATACAGCCAAGAAATTCAGATATTTATACTGTACTGTTCTCAATTCTCTACAGCTTGTCAAACTGGTTTACCAAAGCCATCTGAATAGATGTTACAGTCAAGATCAGCTTGATATCTTACAAAAGAAATCCAAGATTCTCATTTTCTCCTGTCTGAATAATAACAGTAATAAATGCATAATAAACTGGGTGTGTTTTTTTATTCTGCAGCAGATGATTCTTGGCAAACAATGGGCTCGTCTTCATTTAGTTCAGGCAGAAAGTGCATTTATTAAATGAATCTCCTGATTTTCTTCATTTATTGTCATCTGTTTTATGTCATATGCTCAAGGAATATGACAGCTGGGTTCCTTTTGAACAAAGCTAAACTGGAACATGCACTTCAAAAGGACACTTATTGCACACCAATCAAATGGGAATTAAGCCTCCAGGACCAGAGGAAATCTCAATCAAGTTAAAATAACAAAATAATTAAAAAAATAATAATATCAACTGTTGACATCCTATCCTTATCATCAGTATTCTTGTACAGACTCAGATATTGTCACTCAACTCTGTCAGTTTCACCACTAGAGTATCTTTGCTGCTCCAAATGCCAGTCGCTTAACTTGCTGGCCTTTGGCTGGATATTTTGTAATATGTTGTTCCATTCTGGGTATAAATTGTTCCATATTTTAACACCAGACAAGCTCCATATGCCTATTTTGTCTGCAGCAATAGGTACTGACTATGGAGAGTAACAAAATGTCAACGCAACATCTCTGCCCATTAATAGGGAACTGAGAGAAAAGAGGACTAAAATTTTGTTGGGACAATTCCGTTTCTTCAGAGTATGGACACTGCTGATAAAAAAAGGAAAAGACATAGGTCAGCCATGGCATATAACTAAATTGTAAGTAATAACAGTGGAAAGTAATGGACATTATAGATAGTGAAATGAAAGAAACAGAAATTCATTTTTGGTGACTGTTAAAAGATAGTAACAGGCTTTTACTAAGAGAGACATTGACTGTTCTCTACTGTTCTGACTAAAGAACTAGCTAAAAACATGGGAAAATAATGAAATAATGATATAAATTCAGCAAAATGTGAGATGATGGAACAAAAATTAAAATAGCACAGGTTGTTTATCCAAGAGGTGGAAAAAAGGAATGAAAGGCAATGTGAAAATAAAAAAAGTGAATGGGGCCAACTGAAAGCACCTACCAAATGGCACAGTTTCGGAACAACACAGGCTTGATAAGAACATTATTCAGGCCATAGCATGGAGGTCTTCCCCTGATGCTGATGTAGGGACATTTCAGAGAGGACAGCGTACAGACCAAAACCCCCCTGGAGGTTTAGGAATATCCTGCCAGTCAGTGTTAATCAAAATTGTAGTTTTTATAGATTTAACTCAGGCTCCCCACTTGAGCAGGTACAGTCATGTTCATCTGAGCCCCAGAAATGGAATCATATCTCTAAGTGTAGCTGATCTGGTGAACGTTATCAAGAGGTTTTTCAAGCAATTTCAGCCAAAGTGCATTTCTTCATATTGAATATCAAAATGTGCAAACAGACATTGTAATGGAGATTCACTTTGCCAAGTAATAGAGCTATGGCCCAACATCCTTTCAGTTGCACTATAGATGGGCAAAGAAGTAAAGCAGAATAATTCACAAGTTATCTACACAAACACCAGAGATTCATGTTGACAAAGCCTTGCTAGAAAAAGAATTTTGGAGCACCAGGCAGCAGCAGGACTCCCTTGCTCACCTTATTTTTCCCATGTGCAGTATAAATTTTGTTTGACTTCTTTCAATACCAAACCACTTTTGCTAGAGTAAAGACCAAACACCTTAAAAAGCAGCTTAATTTTGCTTATAAAAAATGAACTCACAGTTTTAGTGAGATTTTTTTTCTTTTTTCTAAAATAAGAGGATGTCCTGCATGCTGATAAATACATGCATTTTTTAACCGTGACAATAAATGGATGCAAGATATCACCATGGCAATTTGTGAGTTATGCTAAAATTTCTCATTAGCTCATGTATAGTCCACATTCACAAGTTTGCTAAATGGTACCAGGTTTCCTAAATGAACAAATAAGGACTACTGTATCTGGAAGGAGGAGCAGCGTAAATAAATCTATCCAGATACCTGGAATGTTAAGTCACTTTGCAGAAGGTAGAACAGAAAATCCAGAATGGAAAATATGGATCCAGATAAAGAACACAAAACTAGCAGGATTGCTGCCAACCCTGTACTCCCTAGAAAGTAACTGAGCTTTGTGCTACCTTAGAGGTTGGGGTTTGTGGGTTTTGAACAGTTACTTATGAAACTGACTACCTACAGTTCTTTTTTTTTTTTTTTAAACTAGGAAGTTTTAACTAGTGGCTTGGGACAATATGGCAGTGTGGTATGAAATGAACTGGCACAAAGAGGGAAAGAATCACATTTTTGCATTCTGAAACATCTGTGAGAAACAGGGCAGGAAAAAAAGAAAAACAGGAAAAATCTGGATTATAGCTATTTTATTTTTTCTCTTATTGGATGATGTTATGGAAATGTTACTCAACACATCTTTGTGATCTCTACAAAGGATAAAGCATAGTCATATCATAATTAAAGATTAGAAATAAAACTGTACCAGATCAAGCTTTATAGCAGTGTGAATTGAGTTGTTATGATGCTAAAAAAATCATAAGTTATGAGATTTGGGAGAAAAAAGGGATTTGAGAATTAAAGATTGGCAATTCAATTCACTGATATGTTTCTTGATTTTTTTCCTCAGGCTTCTGAAACAATATAAAATGAGAAGAAGTTAACTGACTATGGTTGTATGTGGTTTCCCTTTTGCGTGCAGCCTTTATATATTTACATGAGGATAGATAAAGATGCGAGAAATCTGATAAGATTTAATTTCATTCATTTTGACTGAAAGGAAAATGTTGATATTTACTTTACAACACATCGTTTCCCAAAGCAAGAGTGCTGCCCTTGTGGGCAAGTGAAGGACAATAGAAAGGAATCATAGAGTCAAAGAATCACTAAGGTTGGAAGAGATCCCTAAGATCATCCAATCTAGTTGTCCACCTGTCAACAATATTTCCCACTGAACCATGTCCTACAGTACAACATGTAAACATTCATTGAACACCTGCAGGGACAGTGACTCTACCACCTCCCTGAGCAGCCCGTTCCTGTGCCTGAATACTCACTTGGAGAAGTATTTCCTAAAATCCAAACTGAATCTCCCCTGGCACTAGTTGAGGCCATGCTCAATCATCCTATGGGAGAAGAGGCCAAACCCCACTTCACTTCAACCTCCCTTCAGGTAGCTGTAAAGAGCAATAATGTCTCCCCTGAGCCTCGTCTTCTCCAGGCTAAATAATCCCAGCATTCGAGGTGTGGCCGCACCAGTGCTGAGTACAGAGATCAGTTCCCTGCTCCTGTTGGCAACGGTATTTCTGATACAAGTCAGGATGCCATTGGCATCACAGATTCATATCTTTTCTTTTATTTTTCCTCTGAAGTGCATGCCCAGTTTGCTAAAGGTATATGAAATGTATGGCCACTACATGAAATGCTTTCACAGAAACAAAAATACCAGGTATTTCACTTCAGCAATGTAAGGCATAAGGAGGCACTAGCTGTGAATTGTAGTTGAACACATTCCAAGTGCAGATTACACATGCATTTCTAAGAATAAGGGTAACTCGAGCCACCAAGAGATTCTCAATCTGTTCATTTTTCAGCTCTATCTCTGATACCTTTCTAGAAGCTGCTCTTTAGTGGTTAACAAGATCCTAGACCCAGTACAAAAAAAAAAAAATGGAATATTCTGCAATAGGCAGGCATCTAAAGTAGATGATCTAATGGTCTCCTTATCATTGAACCTTCTCAGTCTTCACACCTAAGAAAAAGGATTTGACAAACTGACCTTTCACAGAACAGCACAACCAGATTTCTGTCGGCTTCTACTATTTCCTGGCTACCTCTTCACTGTTTGTTTTCCTCTCGGTGTGTCTCGACTTCAATCAGATTGCTGAGCCTTTGAGAGCCAGGCAGCAGTGCCTGGCATGCTGGCATGCATGCAGCACAGCTTCGGCCTTAACAGAGTGAAAGAAATCCGTGGAAAACCAGACATTGCAAAGGGTATTCAAGAGATGGCAGTGTTGCACTCACCATACGTCTCTGCTGCTGGAGTTTTCAGCTGAGCTGGTCCCGTGTCAGCAGAAGTTTCCCAGGTTTTTCAGGCCTCCTTTCCATCCCCTATTCAGTTTCTCTTTCATTATTTCAAATTTTAATTATGCAACTGGACCATTAAATAATATGCATAAAACTCACACATAGCAATCTTGGGTTACCCTACAGTCTCTCCAAAGCTCCATAAATGGAGTAGAAGTTTTCCAAACAACCCCACACCGAGGCATTTTCCACTGCCTGGAAGCATCCCTCAGTGCCCAGCACTGCACAGATTGACACATGTTCATCCACAGACATTGAGTGACTGCTGAGTAACAGGGTGATTCGTCAGAGAGCAGTGTGAGCATCCATAACCAGAAGCAGAATTAGCCACTAACCTTCAAGGAAAAAAGGATCAAGGACTGACTGACACAGTAAGCAGTCACTGCTGAGATTACACTGGCTGGTGCCAGCAATCTGGGCCAAGACAAAATTATGTTAACAACATTCTGATGATATTCAGCATCAATAATGCACAGCAACAAGTAATGAGGAGTATCTTATTGACAGACTCATGTTAGCTTGCAGCACTGCTAATTGATATCTGGCCTAGAGGCAAACACTCAGGCAATTTTTCAGCACATGCAGCGCAAGTCAGGTTCCAGCTCCTGCAGTACCCAGGTGGCCACCAAAGGGGAGCCTGTGGAAGGTAGAGGCTGGCAAAGACTTGGGTAAAATGACTCCTCAAAAGGGTACCCCAAAAGGCTGCATCACATCATCCAGGGAAGCTTCTTAAACAGAAATGATGCCAAAATCTTAGCTAAACTCCAAGCACTGATTAAATGTAAATGAGTATGTCATCTGAAATAAAGCACAAGTTTCATAGGGATGGTTCCAGTCATCAATACTTAATTCATATATGTGGGATCTTAATTTATACGTTATTCCAATACAGCAACTTGGCATTCATTAGCAAGAACAGCTGAGCTATGCAGCTGAAACTGGCATCTGTGCTGACAGGAGTCTTCTATCCACATGTCAAGTACTGGCACAGGGCACCTTTTCTTTTTGACCTTATTTAAGGCAGAAGTCTGATGTAGGGCATCACAGCACAGTCAGAAGCAAACCCACATGCTGGTTTCAAGGCATAGGATTTCTTCAAACAGAATCATGAAGAAATGCAGTTTCCTGTGCATGAGAAAAAGATGGGTGTCTACAACCCATTTTAAGAAATAAGAATACTTAGTTTTATGCATGTCCACCCAACCCAAATTGCTGAAATCTCAGAAAAAAAAATGTGATTTTTTTTTTTCTTTTTTTACTTTACTTCTTTGTAGACTTATCAGCTTTGTATGCACAACAGTAGTCAATATGTACGTGCAGAAATTGTGAGAAAACTCTGCTTTGGGCAATGCCTTGGCCAACACTGAGCAGTTGCTGTAGAGAAGAGAGCTTTGCTCTTTTCATTCCTAGGGATTTCACAGGAAGTTGACAGCTCTCAGTCCCTTTTAGCACTTACCCATGGGGACATATCTCACTCTAGAACTCATAGAGTATTTTAAAAGATCATCTTTAATCTTTGTGATTCTGTCATTACCATCTTCCAAACATCTAATATCACCACCAATTGAGTAAAAGATGGTGAACACATGAAAAGCATTGTACTCCAGAGGCCAGAAGGAGAAATGTTTTTTTCACGCAGCACACAGCCAGGTCCTAGGATTACATAAAAACAGGACTTTCCAAAAAGGAAAGAGTTTTTTGTTGTTGTTGTTTGAGAAGAAATTCCTAACATTCCCAGGAATGTTGTATGAGGTTTGTACTTCAGCACATGATAATGACTGATTACAGCATTGCCAGAGGCAGAGGGTAAGCCCAAAGCATCAAGGTGTTTGAGGGGCCTGTCAGCGGTCTTTGGACAGGGTTTCTAATCTACTCTAATGTGTAGATGTGTCCACTGTGACCCATCAGCACCATTACTCTTGAACTGGCATCACTTTTGAGCCCTGGAATGTGGAAATTGGTGTTTAGAAGGATGTGGCATCCATCACCTACACCCTGTTTGCAAAGATGTTGCCTGTCACTCTGGAGAACAGCTCAGGTGTGCAGTAAGGAGAAAGGTAGAAAAAACAACAGAAATTTGGTTTAATCTTCTGTGTTTGGTAACACATTAAAACAAAAATGACTTTACATTCTCCTCTACAAGTGATTTCCTGACAAGTAGAGCACCCAAACTCTTTGTAGAGAGAAATAGAGGCTGAAAGCATCCCTTATACTCACTGAGCACTGAATGGAACCAGAGAGCTCTGGCATACAGATGGTTTATAAAGCACAATGTACATAATACACATCATAATGCATATTGTAATGCACATGATCAAAGAAAGCTATTTGAAGTAGTGTATTTTATTGATGGTTATCTGTGACCATGACTTTGTACCAAACCATCCACTAACTCAGTAAATTCTAAGAAATTTATCATGCATATGAGTGCATTAATCTACTCTTCATGCCTGTGTTGTTACAGAGTAAAAGCAGGAACAAAAACAACGAACAATTTTGCAAAAACAAGTAGATTGAAAATCACTGACCAAAATAAGAGATTTGAAGTTGTGATTCCTAATTATAGAAAAGGAAGCTAACCCCAGAAACAGACTTTGATGGGGAAAATGACTGATGCCTATATTTGATGTCTTCTGGCAAATGATAAGTCCAAGGGAAAGGGTTTCTCTATCACCTAAAAATTAGAGGAATTCAATAAGGTTTTGTTCTCTGAAAATAGTAGAGAAAATTCAAGGCCAAGTGAATTTCAAAAAGGAAGGTGAACTGTTTTTTTTCACAACATCTTCTCCTCTTTTACATCCTGCTATATTGAGCAATAATAACATTTTTAAACAGTGCCCTGCAATAGGCAAAACATGGTTCAAGAATATAATTCATGCATAAAACAGAAAGATTTTATGGAGCTGATTCCTGTGGATTCCAGTCTAGAAGTGACCAAACACTTTCAGCTCTCACAAAAGAACTCCACAGAATATCAGGTTATTATGATACCGCCTCCTTCCCCAGAAGTATATTTGAACTCTGAACAAATTTGAAAATGCTTCTGACATATATGCATTTACTCACTTATTAAATTTATTAATCACATTCATTTAATGAAAAATGTGATAGTATAGATACTAGATAGTATAAGGTACTAGTGCAATAAACCTTGAAACAAGTTGCATGGAAAATGTCATCATTTTTTTCAAATTTCAATTCCTTCAAAAGGTAAATTAGAAGAAATAAAGTAAAATACACTCACCTTTGGGTCTGATTTTTAATCATTTTCTAAATAGTGTCCATATAGAGTATGAAATGAAACACAAATCCATAAAGATCCCCAAATCCATATGCAGAGAAACATAGTAAGGGAGGAACAGAAGAAAAGGGAGGAAAAGTAAATCAATCCTGTCCCTTTCTACATAAAATGTAGAAGACATTTTTATTTCCAAAACTGGAGATGATTTCAGAGTCAGAAGGCAAGTGGTTGACTGTACAAAGTTTTGGTTCACCCCTCATTTAAGAGAAACACTGAAAAACTGGAGAATATGCCATTGAGGACCATCAAAATGAACAGAATTTGGAAAAATTTGCAAGTAAAGAAAGTTTGAAAGATTTGCGTTTATTCAGTCTAGAAGAGAAAAAGGTCAGAGGGAACTAAACAGTGTCTTCTGACAGTGTTTTTCCAAAGAAGAAGACAGTGCTCTCATCACAACCATCCACAGTGACCAGATAAGGACAAGGAGTTGAAGCTGCTTCGGGGGGCATTCCATCTGTACACAGGAAACATACTCTTCACTATGAAACCACATTCTGATTGGAATAGGTAGCCTCATGGTGTGGTGGAATATTCTTCACTGCAATCTTGGCTTGAGAGATCCTAGAGAATCTGATCTAAAGTCTAGCTTTCATCAAAAGATTGGGTTGGAAGGTACCCAGGGGTTCCTTCCAGGATGGAATTTTCTATGAAACTATGGTTTCAAGAAATCTTTAAACTGCCGAATACTTAAGAAATTCAATATGATAAAACTTGTTTTGATGATTCTGGAATTTGTCTTTCAAAAAATCATGAATACTGTTTTTACCAGAAGTTCATAGCTCTTAAATGATGATAACTTCTCTGATTTCGTAGTATCTTCTTGTGTGACTGAGGTTACACAATGTTATTATTTTTCTCCATTCCTGAGAGGTGTTAATTTTTTAATTTTATGGGCCAGAATGTGACCAGACATATTTAATTATTTAAAATTATTACTTATATTATTCAATAGACCACAAATAAAAAGCAACCAAGACTTTTTTGTTTTGTTTTAAGAGTCCTTTCTATTTTTTTGTTTGTTGTGGTTTCACCCCTTGGACAGCTCCACCACAACTACTTTGACACTTCCACGTCTCAAAGGAAGACGGGGAGAAAAAAACTATGGAAAAGAGCTCATAAATTAAGGACAGGTAGATTGCTCACCATTGACAATCAAAACAGACTCAGAATAGGGAATTAATGTAATTTATTACCTATTGCTAATAGGCCTTACAAACACTTCCCCACCTACTCTCTCCTACCCTCTTACAATGAGAGCTGCATGGGAATGGACAAAGGAGCAGCACTCAGTCTATAACACTTGGTCTCTGCTACTGCTCCATGGTCACTCTCTGGCCCCTTCCCTCGGGATGCTGTCCTTCCCCAACTGATCCTGTGTGGGTTTCCCACAGGACATATCCCTTCAAGCACTGCTTCAATACAGATTCAGCCCACAGGGCCTACTCTTCAAGCACAGTACCCTGAGCAGCAACTCCCCCAGCCCTCCTTCTAATGATAATAGTAGGCTTTCTTCAGAAGACATAATGTATGTCCCCCTCTAATTGGTTGTTTGCCTGTTTCAGCCACATCAGAAAAATAAATAAATAAATAAATAAGGTGGAAGTTAGACATGTTCCCCCAGATTCCATGGGAAAAAAAATTCGTCAGAGTAGAGGAAAATTACCAAAATCATCAGAAACAAACAAATGTGCAGATTATACAGCAATGGGATTTCCCTGAAACATCAGTTGTATAACATCTTTCATTTATGTGAGTTTTATTTCTGTAGGCATCTCGTTAGGAATTTTACCCACTGTTGTTAAAAGCTGATCAATCTGAAAAGTGGTTCATTCAGTCTTAACAAGGAGTAATATTTTAGTCAACGCCATCAAAATAATTAGTGAATTAAGATGTTCTGTTGATCACGAGTGATAGAAGTCAGCCTAGACATTCCTCCTTCATTTCTAGATTCTCAGGATATTGCATATGTTAGTCAATATCAAACCCCTTGTGTTCATGGGCAAAATGTATGGAGCTAGCTGGGATGAAGCTGAAGAACACAATAAATGTTGAAAGCTCCACACGTCTGTGCTGAAGCACAGAATTATCATAGCAAGTGTTTGGTATTAAGATCTTTTTCTCCTTGGAGTGAGTCCACATCATGTCTGAGTAAGATTAAATGCAACGTATATTGGTACTGAACATCTGTCACTAAGCAGTGCTATTTGTTGTATGCCAGGTTGATAAAATGATATTTGTAAGTACTGATCATTTTTCTCGTAGTTTAAACAGGTTTTATTAAACAGTAAAGAAAAAAATATGCTCAGTCAGATATAATTGTTTTGGTGAAGCTTAGTTGTGGACAGTTATATGTCATAATTCCCAAATCCTGGATCACATAATGTAATGGATGTCTACTAAAATAGAGTTTACGTGTGAGTTTAGGAGCTACAGACAATGAAAGAGAATGCAGGGACATGTCATGGACTGCCTTGAGTCATCTTTGGCTCTGAATCCCAGACTTCAAAAGCTTAAAGAAGAAATATGAAGAAATCTACTGCAGAAAAAAAAAGAAAAAAAAAAGATAAGAAAAAAGTTTATAAGAAGAAAGAAAGAAAAAATAAATTGAAGGTGTCAGTCTGTTTTCAGCAGTTGATCAGTGTTGATCGCTGAGTAATTGCTCTCTGACATCACAACATAGTAAAATCAGGTCAATATCAGTAATAGGCAATCCTCTCTGAGAAAGATTAATTTCTTCTTTCAAGATGTCTTTTATGAAGGTGAAATCTATGAGACTGGCAAGAATACTTTCCTGAAGCTAATAACCAAGGTGAATGGAAATCAAAACTGCAAGCTAAGTTGCTTCAGGAGAGGACAAATTCAAGCACACTTACTAAGAATTTCTTCTAGCTACAGAGAGCAGCATGTGAACTGTGAGAGATGGATTTTGATATCCCACATAATCATGTAAATTTATTTGCACCAAGCTATCAGAACACATCCACCAGTCAGGGCAATTGTAGCCTGATATTAAGAGAAACAATTTACAAAGACAGACAATAAATAGAAACCTCTATGAGCAGAGAGGTCATGGTACCTTATTATTTCCATAGAAGAATGTCTCCATGGAGACAGACACATTCAGATTGGAAGCAAGACAACTTTTAACAGCAAGAGTAATTAACTGTTGCAACATAATTAAAGAATGTAGCTGATTAATCATCTCCTGGAGGCCCTACATTTAGACCAAATGTCTTTCAATAAGATATACACTGATTTAGTCACAAGTTCTTGGTGTTGACAACACATGCATTAAAGGAAAGAATGATTTCCTCCCCTACTTGATTTACAGGGTAAAATTCTGCAACATATGTTTTGCAGAAGGTCTCTGTGTCTGAACAGAAAGATATCTTGTGGCATTTAAATCTATGGAGCAATGCAAAAAATCACAACACACAAGGCTGCATTAGGACAAACAGATAAAGCAGATTCATGTTTTCAGCAGCACACAACAAACAGGCTTTAATGTATTTTCTATATTGCTCCTATGATGAGAGCTCTTACGTGGGGTGAAAAAAGGCCCGATTTTTTCATTCACTTAAGTAACTGATAATTTAAGAAAGAGTAAAAGTTGCCTCAGATACACTTAAATATACAGTAAGAGAATATGAGGAAGAGGAAATATAGACAGAATTTACTAATAACCTCCTCAGCACTTCCTATTCCTTAAATGCATTTATCCTTGTTTGCAGATTTACATTTGGGTAAAATAAAGAGGTCAGTGTAATTTCTTTGAGCTTTGGCACAGACCCTAAATATTTCACATAAGAAGTATATGATTGTTTATTTATGTATAAAAAATGTGAATATATTCAGCCAATAATAAATATATCCCNCAATAAGATATACACTGATTTAGTCACAAGTTCTTGGTGTTGACAACACATGCATTAAAGGAAAGAATGATTTCCTCCCCTACTTGATTTACAGGGTAAAATTCTGCAACATATGTTTTGCAGAAGGTCTCTGTGTCTGAACAGAAAGATATCTTGTGGCATTTAAATCTATGGAGCAATGCAAAAAATCACAACACACAAGGCTGCATTAGGACAAACAGATAAAGCAGTTTCATGTTTTCAGCAACACACAAACAGGCTTTAATGTATTTTCTATATTGCTCCTATGATGAGAGCTCTTACGTGGGGTGAAAAAAGGCCCGATTTTTTCATTCACTTAAGTAACTGATAATTTAAGAAAGAGTAAAAGTTGCCTCAGATACACTTAAATATACAGTAAGAGAATATGAGGAAGAGGAAATATAGACAGAATTTACTAATAACCTCCTCAGCACTTCCTATTCCTTAAATGCATTTATCCTTGTTTGCAGATTTACATTTGGGTAAAATAAAGAGGTCAGTGTAATTTCTTTGAGCTTTGGCACAGACCCTAAATATTTCACATAAGAAGTATATGATTGTTTATTTATGTATAAAAAATGTGAATATATTCAGCCAATAATAAATATATCCCACCCCTCCACATACACTCTCCACTACACGCTCACTTCTCAATTACACAGCTCAGTTCCTTTGCAGCTATCAGATTATTTGAATTTAGTCATCAAAGGTGAATACAAATACATCTTTTCTTTTTTTTTGAATAGCATTTATTCAAGCTAGAATCCACTTTAGATCTCTTGATACACTTGCTGTCTGACTGCATTTGTCAGGGGAAAAAAATAATCAAATCACCAGCACTGAATCATTGCAACATACAAGAAGATGGCAGAAATCTTTAGTGTAACAACTCATACAACCACTTACTGATAACATTATCTTTCTTCTAAGAACATGAACCTCAGCAGATCATGCAGTCATTCAGCACAGAAACTCATGTTTCTGTGCATCCAAGTGAACATGCTGCAGTTCTGATATAAATTTTTGTTGTTGTTGTTATTGCAGCAACACCCACAGTAACTCTAGTTTGTTTCCCTGAGTCTGTAAGGATGGAATAACTTCATTCTGCATTGTTTTGTTATCATGTCTATGAACATACTACAGAAGTCAGATCATGATTACCCAAATCTATTTAGAATTAACAATTAAATTAGAGAGATTTGCACACTTCACATTTATTTTCAGAGCTGCAGGAGAAAATCAAAGGTTAATTAAAAAAAAAGTAATAATCTTAGCAACATATTTACATTAACGATCATCCTACAGCCAATATGCCTACCTCCCATCTTGAAGTTCTTTTTAGCTTTTAAAACTTGCTTGATGCCTAAGAAAGTTACTATAGGCTCACAAAACTCAGCACTGTTTATAGTTTCACTGTCAGCTCTAAAGGAATCTGTTCTCTTCCTTGACAAGGAGCAGGGAACATAGGCTTAATTTTCTTTCACATGTGTCAAGATTCCCAGAGTACATTTTGAGTAGAGCTTTCTCAATCTGCTGCAAAACATTTATTATCTGCACAAATAAATTCAGACATATTTCTGTGGGAAACAGAGGAGACCTGAAGCCCTGCTCCTCTCTGGCACTGTTCAGAATGGCATAGCTGTTCATATTGCACAATGTCACCACTGGGACTCTGTTTACTTCTGGTTTCTGTTAGTTGTAGCTATACCCTACTGCCTGATCAAAGGGTTGATCCAGACTTAATTTGGGATTCAGCAGTCCTGCTCCATCATTATTTAGAAATACCCAGTGACGATTGCCCAGTCCTACAATGAGGGGGATCACAGTCTCTCTGTCTCACAGGACTGTTGAGAGAGTGCTGCAATACCTGAAGTTTAATATTTGGAGGAGAAAGGAATAAGAATAAGATAGGACAAAATTCACTGTGGTCCATCTGCTTGCTTTTCACCAGTACAAGAATTAATCTGGAGAACAGAATGGTAGTAGAGAAATAGTAGCTGGATGCAAATTCTAGAAGTCACCCAGTCTGCCCTGTACTCCAAGGAGGGACAAACATGTAACAGGTGGTTCAAGCCCTTATCCAGCCATGTTTTGAACATAATCACGGATGAAAATTTCACAACCCTTCTGGAAAACTTGCTACAAGGTTTACCGTTCTCGTGGCAAAAATTAATACTATTATGTAAGTGGAATTCACCTTGGAGTTTTATTCCTTCTGGATAAGACAACAAACCAAAAAGAATTCAGGTATCTAGCTACTCTTGTTATCCCACTGTGGGATTGTACATCTAATCTTCTAAAGTGCAAGGAAGAACATATCATGGTGACGGTGTCTGATTTAGCTAGGCTGAAGCTATTCTCTCCACCTGGGAGTCTCACCTTAAACATTTACCTGTGGTTGTTGACTTAAGTAAACTCTTTATCGTGTGATTTTTGTATAATAACACCCATGTGTGAAGTGAGCTTGCATATCCCTCAGTCTTGAGTTGAAGCAGAGATTGCACATCTCCTAGCAGTGAGAACTGTAAGGCATGATGGTACAGGTTTCCTTCAGTCTCTCCCGTCAAAAATTCTTCTTTTGTATAAATTTCTTAAATGTACAGTGAGTTCAAGTAACAACAGGAATGTAGATTTAAGCAAAAAATTCACCTTGGACAATGAAATTCCAATTTCTGATGCAGTCAGTACTTTGGATTTTATGAAATTACAGTAAAAAAAACGTCCAGTCTTCAACCCTGCACTTAGCATTATTCTGAGTAATGTCTCAGGTGTGGGAGTTAAATTTGCGTGGTTTCTTGTCTGGCCAGACCCAAACTAGAATCTGTTTCCATACTGAGAGAAATTTATTAACTGATTTTTCCTAATTTGTTATTAGTGTACTAGACAGCCAAAAATCCACTATGAGATTCCTTAAGAATTGATTCTCCCCATGTACAAAACTGCACTCTATTTGATCCTTCTTTTCTTTTTTTTTTTTAATTTCACTTTGAATTCCAAGAGAAAAGGTAACCGAGCTATGAAAAACAAGCCACAGGATTTACCTCTATTTTAGCTGACTTTGTTGGATAGCAGGCCATTTTTCTTGTCCCTTATCTAGCTAGAACATGGCATAACAATTGGTTTATTTGAATGATAGTATAGATTTTAACATCAACCTGTATACCCCCTGTTCCATTTATCAAGTTGTACTAAATCCAGTATATAAACTGCTTTTTTTCCTCCTATTTGCAGTATGTGTTTATTTAGATTAACCACACCAATATTCTTATAATCACTTTTTTCTCCTTGCAGTTGCTTTTGAAGATGCTGAGGACATGCCTTCAGATACATCTCAGTTCCCTAGTTTATTCTAAACTACATATGCACATGCAGCTGAAGGTCACACATGCAGTCAAAGTGCAAACTCAGTGGGCTCCTCCAAGGTAACTCCAGCATCCCGCAGCAACATGTGAACAACCTTTCACAAACTTAATAAAGTTCATCTCAAATGCAGATTTGGTCAAGAAACATTAGTCTATTGCAAGGTTATTCTAGAGTCACATTCACCTGAGAGCTGGGAATCCTCCTAACGTTCAACTGCACTTATTAACATTTTTCTTTTAGTCATCTTACAATCCAGTGCAATGTATTTAAAGACAGTATTCAGGCTTCCCTTTGCTCCACAAAACAAAGCCAAATCTTAGGCTCTTCAAGTTCAGGTTACACTAACAACCCCTCTCCACAGCTGTCCCCATTCTCTCTTTCCCAGACAGCAGTGAATACAAGTTTGCAATAATCTGAACATGATGTACAGAATCCTGCACATCAGGCCAAATACTCTTCTGTTTTTCCTGGAAATACCTATTCTAAGACCACATCTGCCTTTTTCACATCTCTACCAAGTAAGTTGTTCTTTTCTACCACATCCTCTCTTCAAAGGTGCTGAAATCTCAGATAATTGCAGAACTGTACATTAATCAGACAGGAAAAAGGAGCGTTTGTGGCAGGCAAGACAAGAACTTCATCACTCCGAGATCCACACTTAAGCAATAGAAATCATTGCACACTTCCAGAGAGCTCAGGAAGTTTCTTGAAACTTGAGCATCCCATGGCAGGTGTCATAATTTCTTACTGACTTACAGAAGATTCCTTGAATAATTGTGCTCAAAGATTGCACCATTTAGGTTAAAAACTTAAAAACAGAAAATTTTAAGCACATAGCACCAATAGCTTTCATCTAATCTCCAAAACTACCTAATTATTCTCCTACAATTACTCTTTCTCCCTTGTACTGGTTAATAAATTTCTGTCATTAGAACACATCTGCATTAAATTTACTATACTCACATCAGATACAAACATACTACATGAAACTAGTGATAGTTTTGATCACTGAAGACATTTGTGAGGAATATTGTGCAGTCATACATTCTTTGTGCCTGCCACCTACTTCTGATCACAAAAACTTGTATTGAAGCATATTCCCTAGAAAAGACTTTGATGCCTTGCTATCTGAATTTATTCAAAGAATTTGACACTACCCTGCGCAAAATCATTGTATCTAAACAAGAGTCACAGATTTTATAGATCACTTGGTGATAAGGAATTACCTGTGCGGCTACACACAAAGAGTTGTAGTCAAGGACTTGATGTCCAGGTGGAGAATTGTGACACATGGTGTTTTTCAAGGGTCTGTAGTGGGACCAGTGCCAGTACTACCCAATGCCTCATTCTGGTAATGTAGTCATTTGAATAGAGAGCAAGTTTGCCAATGACAGAAAGCTGCATCAAAAGAAGTGTAGCTAGCAGGACCTGATACGTCGCTCTCATGAGGCCCTATCTGCTTTTCTACGTTCAGCTCTGGAGCCCCCAGGATAAGGAAGATATAGAGCTGTTGGTGAAGGGTCCATAGGAGGCCATGAGGATGATGAGAGAGCTGAACTCTCTGATGAAGAAAGGCTGAGGGAGTTGGTGTTATTTAGCCTACAGAAGAGAAGGCTCTGGAGAGACTTCATTGCAGCCTTCTTGTATTTAATGGGGGTTTATAAACAAGATGGAGACCAACTCTATGTGCAGTCTGTTGGTTATAGGATGAGGGGAAATGGTTTTAAACTAAGAGAGGGATGATTCAGGTTAAATGTTAGGATGAAATTCTTTACTCAGAGATCAGTGAGGCACTGTAACAGGTTGCCCAGAGAGTTATGGATCTCTGAAGGTGTTCAAGGCCAGATTGGATGGGACTCTGGGCAGCCTGATCTGGTTAGTGGCAACTAGTTCATGGCAAGGGGATTAGAACTAGATCTTTAATGTCCCTTCCAACCCAAACCGTTCTATGAATCATACTGAACAGCTTTCATCATTATAAAGATTATTACTCAGTAAACTTCATTTTAAATACTTATCTGGAGTTAGGAAAGTAGTCACTCAAGGTTAGTATTGAAGAGGGTAAATAAAATAAAGAGTTGAATCACCACAGTATCTCTGCAACAGTTGAGTTAGCAACTTGAAGTAAAAAATGGAATAGAGCCAGTTATGCCACCTACAGCCAATTCTATGACAAGAAATGTTTGTTTTAGCTTGGTGACAAGAATGAATTACTTTTAATGTTGACTCAATCTGTTCTTATTCTTCTTCAGAGTTTTGTGCACAGATAGATTTTATCTATTTAATTTTGTGAGATCTAGCTAATCTTTTTATTTACAGTTTTTACTGTATTACTGTTCTGGACAACCAAGTTACATGATCTGAATAAATTATTTGAAGTATATTAGAGCTCTTCCCTCCATTCCCAATTGGGAAATTCATCCCCGAAAGACCCCATTAGATGACATTAACTGAGATGCAAACTTTGGATGAGAAAGATATCTTTGCTTTAAAAAGTGTCCATCCTACTTTATAATTGACTGTCTGATCCTGAGGAGTTTAATTTACATGATTTATTATCTTTCTTAATTTCACAGTTGTCTGTGTTTTTTGTTTTTTTTTCTAAAGTAACCTCCTTCAATAAACAGTTATGTTTGTACAAAATATATTAATTTAATTAAAACTTAGTGAGTTCACAGCTAGCTCTTTTTAGGGTCTCATTATTCACTTCAATAAAACAAGGTGCATTTGATAACACATTTTCAGCTATTAAATATCTCATCAAGCTGTGAAGTGCTGCAGATAAAAATCCTTGAAAAGCAGGAGACTATGGAAACATCCATGTGGAGTGAACACCTATGTCTCTGTTCATGTATTTATAACTGCTTCCTTTAATTCCTGACTGCAGGTTAAGAAAGGTATTTTTCTGGAAACAAATTTATACTAATACATGAAGCAGTGAAGGACAATATTCCCCAGCACTGAAACATGATTCTCTGTGGCATTAAACTGCTATGATGGTCCTTGGAATCTTTTCTGCCTGAGCCAAATAGGACTGTCCCAAATAATTCCCACGCACAGCTGAAATCAGTATGAATCAGTATCTTTTCAAACAAGGCAGACCTGGCATGATCAGATTGTGTTAGCTTTTCAAGAACAAATTGACTAACATTTTGTTCAGGTATAGCAACTGAAAACTCAGAATTGGATGATATTTACTACTAGAGAGCTCTCAAGAAGGGTAATATATCTTCATGTTCACACAAGTTTCTACACAATAAAATACTGGACAGAGAACAGGATAAGTACACATACCATAGATTAGTTCTCATACACTGCTCAAATCCAGTCCTTATTTTTGGAGATTTGCTTTATCAAAGTTCACTGCAGTGTTCCAAAAGAGAATCATGGACAAAACTAACAGGAAATTCAGTGATTAAGGTCAGCTTCTTTGTCTTTTCAATTAAGTGGTGTACATTTGCTCAGTTTATTTCAATTTATTACAATAACACTTGAATTACCACTAAAAATATTAGAAGTATAAATTCATGACTTCAGAACTGAAAAAAATGTTTTGGAGTAGTGTCCAAAGCTCCATGTGGGTGCTTAAAATTTTCAGATAAATTTTTAAACTATCATATTACATTTTCCATGTTAACAACATGAGTATTGTTAATACAATAGTTAATACAAATAGCAGCATTTTGATATCCATCACTGATCTCCAACAGAAGGTTTATTCCAAAGTGTCAGTTTTACAGAACTCATTGTATTATAGCTATTTCTACTTCAGTCAAGATTGAAGGGTCAAGGGCTTTCCGCAGAGAAAAGAGTTGTAAGGAAAAAATGAATAAACTGATTGCCACACGAAGTCTGAGAGTCTGAGGAAAGATGTCATTAAGAAAGGAGTCATTTTCTTCACTGGCATTGTTCCTACTCTAGCGGATATAAAAAACTTGCCCAACATGCCTTCAGAGTCTACTGTCTATTAGTGAAGGACAATTTTTGAGTTGATGCTTCTTAGCCACTTGAACTGTACAGAGTAGAAATATCAAAAGGGCTCAGAGCACTTGCTGAACCAGAACCCTGCAGAGTATGTGATGGATTGACACTGCCATCTCTTTTTGTCTAGTTCCATTGCACTCTCTGGGCTAAAGAAATAAAACAGATTACAGCATGAAAGAGAAGGACTCAGGCTGTAATAGTAAAGTAACTCCAAACTGTGCATGCAGCTATTTGGGATTGGAACATTGTTTTCATTAAATTTTCATAACGACATATAGGCACCAGTTGAGGTCAAGGTATCTTGATGTTGGGTGCATAACATGAAAGAATAAAATCTAGCCGGTCAAATAAGTAGAGGATAGAAACACAGTGATGTACAAAGTTACAGAGTGCTGGTAAAACAAACAACAAGAAACCACCACACAGCAACATCAGTTCTTGGTTTGTGAGAGAAATTCTCATATTCCTGCTAAACAAACTGGCAACACATGTACACTTAATGACACTTAACAAAAGCGGGTGACAGGATCTCATAGAAGCACAGAATTGAATACAAGGTCAGATTAGGTAGTGGTTTAAGTAGGGGTGCAATTTCCACAATCAATTTTCCGCAGAAAGGTTAAGCATCTCTGCTTAATATTGAAATACTGATCTGCTCAGGAGATAATTCAGCTGCAAGGATGGGTGCTTCAGTACTGGGTTTTTATTAGAAAGGTTAGGCACCCAAATAACATGTAGTTTGTAAATGATTGGTAGAAGACCTTTCATTGACTGTGTGTAAATGAATCATAAATTTAAAACAATGTTTTATTGGAAATAAGGCAGTAATATCCTTTCTCACTACATAATCTTTCCTATAGTGTCCCTTAGAAAGTACAGACTTCTCAAATGCAAAGATACGTAGTAAAAAAACAAAACACCGTGGACTTCAGAATAATACAATATTTTGCAGATCAAAACATTTCAAGCAAAGTTTGGAAAGTTAAAAATGTGATCAACATCCTGAGATATTTATTTACTTCATATTTGCCATTCTCTTCTTTTTTTTTTTTTTTTTTTTTTTTTTTTTTTTTTTTTTAAATTATGTTATAAAACATTTTTTTTTTT
>VXAB01005254.1:164480-265934 GCA_013399175.1 Odontophorus gujanensis
TTTAATTTTTTTAGATATTTAAACTCAGTGCAATCAGTCTTACTATTCTTTCTGTAGAATCATAGAATCCTTAGAGTTAGAAGGGGCCTTTAAAGGTCATCTAGACCAACTCCCCTGAAATGCACAGGGACACCACAGCTAGATCAGGTTGCCCAGGACCTGATCTAACCTCCACTTGAAAGTTTCTGGGGACAGGGCATCAATCACATCACTGGGCAATCTGTTCCAGTACCTCACCACTCTCACTGTAAAAGACTTTTTCCTTATATCCAACCTAAATCTACCTTCTTTAAGCTTGAAACCATTTCCCCTTGTTCTATCACAACAGACTGTGCTAAAGAACCTGTGCCTTTTCCTGCAGCTCCCCTCTGAAAGACCTGAAAGGCCACTGCCAGGTCTTCCCAGAGCCTTCTCTTCTCCACATTGAACAGCCCCAGTTCTCTCAGCCTATCCTCGTGGAGAGGTGTTCCATCCCTTGGAGCATTTTTGGGGCCCTCCTCTGGATGCACTCCAATATCTCCATGTCTCTCCTGTACTGATGACTCCACATCTGGACACAGTACTCCAAGTGAGACTTCACCAGCACAGAGCAGAGGGACAGAATCACCTGTGAGGAGACCTTCCACTACTTAAAAGAAGATTATAAACAGGAGAGAAATTAACTTTTTGCAAGGGTAGGCAGTCATATGACAAGGGGGAATGATTTTAAGCTCAAAGAGGGAAGGTCTAGATTGAATGTCAGAGAGAGTGGTGGGGAGCTGGAATGGGTTGCCCAGAGAGGTTGTGGATGCCCTGTCCCTGGAGATGCTCAAGACTAGGGTGGATAGGACCCTGAGCAACCTGGTCTACTACCAGACCTGGAGACTGGAGGCCCTGCTTGTGGCAGGAGGGTTGGAACTTGATGATCCTTGGAGTTCCTTCCCATCCAAGCCATTCTATGATTCTATGATATTTAAAATACTCAGATCCAGAAACTGTATCAGTGAAATAGTTCTTCAGCAGCACTTCTACTTTTGCTCTTAATTTCTCTTTACCAAATTTTGTCCTCTTTTTCACCTTGGCTTTTGTTTTCTACTTCCTGTCCTCTTACTGAGACTATAGACTATAGTCTTAGTATATAAGTCTTACTATAGACTTCACTCCCTCCCTTCTACAGCCAACCTAGTAAGATAATCTGTGATAAAAATGCCACAAGTTAAATTGTATAGTAGTCATGTCTTTAAACTGACATAACAGCAAGACAGAACGAACAAGAAGAGCACTGCCAAATCTGTGACACTTTGTTCCAAATCACCTTTAGAAGAAGGATGGCAACGCTCCACTTTTTTATGAACTCTGGCTACCTTTGGCCAGTTTTCTTTGTGGACATGATTGGTCCACTGCAATGTGGTTGTATGCTGTTTCCTTTGATTATCTTGACTTTTTTTCATTTATCAGTATAAATATATAGATGCCAATGCACTTTGCCACCAAAACTTCCTCTTACTTTTTATTTCAGTTATGTTAAGCTGATTCTCTACATATCTCAGTCTCAACATGTCACAAATGCCAAATTAACTCCCTGGTCAGTGCAGGCAAAGTTATTGTAGAGTTTTGAAGGGATCATGTTCATACAACAAACATACCTTTGGGACTTGCACCTGTATCTTAGCTGGCAGCATAATTAGATCCCATATGGTTAATGAAATGTAAACGTGTCAGAATTTTGTAGGCTGAGATTTGTCGCATGGAGGTGTTGGATATAACACCCACTCTACCAGCTGTTCAAGAGAAGAAAAAAACTGAATCAGTGAAAAGCTTGTATGTAAAACTGAAATAGGAATCAGCTTTTAGGCTTTCAGTTTTCCAGGTTTTGGTGTCCACAGTCTGTCTGTCTTCCTAGGGGAAGTATGTCAACCAATGCATTTTTCTCAGTAACATTTCAGAAGTGATATATATTCAGTATCCTCTCCACAGGCATGAACACATGTGGTTGTTGATAGAACATGTACACAGACGGCATTTTCATGGGTTTCTCAAGTCTACATCCTTAGTAGTATCTGAGTGTTCCTTACTCCGTGGACTACTGAACCTCAAAACACCTCCATCACACATTTGAAATGTGGGTGGTTGGAGCAAATGCTTCCAGGACATCTATGTCTGCCAATTCCCATCCTACAAAATACCAAACCATTACAAAGTCACTGAACAGGCCCACTTGCAGATGGTTGCATGCATGTCCACAGCAATTCATAGAAGCAGCTATAGGCACACAGATGTCATCATCTTCCCAGTGTCATGCCCCATACTTTACCTACAAGTGGATGGATCAACTTGAGCATGACAGATGGTGCAGCCCCCTGCAAAACTGGAACCAGTTTCTCTATCATGTGGCACTGAAAAAGTCTCTGCAATTTCATTATCGCCATATGTGTAGTCCAGGAGAACACAGAACTCCCACTTACACATAAATCAACTCAAACTCTCTGCTCCAGTAGCCACTGTGTTGTCCTACATTAAAAACCTAATACACACAGGTCAAATTTTATAGTGCTATAAATTTTGGTGTTTCTTCCCCACTCCTGAATGGAACATCTGAAAAGACCTGAAATAAATAACTATGCTTCCAACCCATCAAGTCATGAAATAAGCAATGAGCAAAGGCAAATTCACATCAAAAAGCTGAGGAGTCAGTAGTCTTTCCCATCGTTGTTTGGCTTAGTGACACAAACACTGCCCTATGTGGATAGAGAAGTTTCAGTGTTGGCCTGACATGATCATACACAGCCATGCATGACTTTGAGGTTTCTCAGCACATCGCCTCCTGGGTCAGCACCATTTACATATCACTCTTCCCGCAGAGTTGTGCCTGAAGGCACCTTGTAGCCCTGCCTGAGCAGCCTGTGAACAGCACACATAGCTGAAGTTGTCTGCATAAACTGTTCGTTGAATACACATGAATAATGCATAGAGTTCTAATAAAGTCAGCCTGGGAGCAGGGAAAGAAAAGGACAGTGTCAGACTGCATGATTCAGACAGTTCTAGTTAACAGGCGAGAGGCCAAAAAGAGAGGGAGTAAGGAAGGTCACAGAATTGAAGAAACATCCAAGTGGGAAAAGGAGAAGGAAAAGATTAATTGTTAAGTTCATAGGTCCTGTAACCTTCACTTTTTCAATAAAACTGCTTATCAGCAGGTTCCTATAGCTATAAAGATTTTGTTGAATCTTACATAGCTTAACAAAAGGACCTGAATTTCCAGCCTGCTTCAGTCATCAAATAAATTAGACTTTTAAACAAAATCCATAAAGTTGAGATTCTTGAATTCATATTTTGACAGATGCTTTCTTTTAAACTTCTTAGACACACTGACATTTATGCTTTTGCATAAATGCCTCTTGATTTGAGTATTTTAGATGCAGTCAAAATCAGATTCTCTACAGAACTTCTGAGTGAACAAAGCCTTCAGCCTCGTATCCAGTGAGACTAAAATCCAGCATCTGCATTCCTCTATGATTTTAATAAATATGGAGGTGCTAAGAAAGAAGTTAAGTTTCTAATCAGTGCTGTCTTTCAAGGAAAGGGTGTGAGAGGAAAGGAGAAGGAGAAAGAGAGAGAAAGTGAAAGTGAAAAAGTGAAAACAACATAGAGAAAAAGAGAGAAAATGAAAGTAAAAGAGGAAGGAGAGAATGTGATAGAAGCATTTATTTAGACCCCAAATTTTAGCTATTTGTCATGTTTTCCCTTTATGGAAAGAAAAATTGCCTGACTTTTGCATATCTATGACAGTGAGGTTAGTTTCTTCACATCCCAGAGCAGAGTTAGGGTGAAATATAGTATATATAAAGATGACAGGAGAAATATGAGAAGTTTCATTGGAAAGGTGGTATACATTCTCATTTTGGGCACACATCATAAACTATTGGAAAGTTTCTGTTGATGTGAATAGATTTTGGATCACATATTTTTGTGTGGTAAAAATAAAAGAGAAATAAAAATGGAGAACTGCTTATTTAACAAATACATCCTTACCTTCTATTCTGTTCATAAAAGCCAATGAGAAGCCTCTGCCTATTTTCCCTGATTTTTTCTCTGGTCTTCTTTGGAGACCTCCCACAAAACTCTGACAGGCGTGCAAAGACTGAATGAAAGTGAGAAAGGAACTGATTCCAACTGCTCCTCTTCTGTCAGCAGAAGGTAAAAGACTCCTTTTCAAACTTCTTGCTTCTGCTTCTTTTCTGTGTCTAAATATAATGCAAACACTTCATGATGTCAGGATGCATCTATTTTGCTTGTTCAGTGTAGAACTCCTAAATCACAGCCATTTATAGCACTTTTTATGAACCAGAAAACACCCTGAAGAATATGTCAGTATTCTCCTTGCCTGCTCGCTTCTCTTGCTTACAGAAGTTGTCTCTGAGGCAACCTGGTAGAGAAAAGATGGATGGGTTGTGGTTTTGGGCTGTTCAAGTTCAACTGATGTTTTGGCTAGTAACCCTATGTCAATGTAATAAAGAACTAAGTTGGGTATAAAGACTGTTGGAATTTATGAAGGCGATGCAGAGGAAGAAATTTCAGCTTATATTTCCCATTCAAGACTTCATGTAAAAATGAAAAAAATTATATGTCCTGTGTTCAACTAAACGAAAAATCTACCAATTCAACAACTATGATACTCCATAAATGTAGAGCTTCTGAAGAATGTATCTACTTAGAATCCTATTTTTAAATGATGACTTGGATTTTAGAATATGAACATTAGAACACATCTGGACTAAATCTGAACTCTCCAAATGAATTAACTTTAAAAAAAAAATGTACACAACTTTGATGGCCTTTGTTTTAACAAAGGTTCAGTCTTCTTTGTTTTTTCCAAATCTGTGCATTGTATCCTATTCATACAATTACTGGCATGAAAATGTTTGAAAATATTAATTTGATATATTTGAATATAAATATTGAATATATTTAGGAGGGATTAGAAGGAAAAATGTTAAACAACATGTGGGCAGAGAGAAGTAACTGGAAAAGGGCAAACAAACAAAAAATAACACTGAAGAAGGTGAGCTAGTAAGCCAGACAGACAGAAGCTGGGCTATGACAAGAAGAAGGAAGATTATATATATATATATGTACATGTTTATAGGCCAGCACTGCATTGGTTTGCTGATAAGGTGTGCATAAACAGCTTGTATGCAGATGAAAAATCGCTTCTGCAGGATTGTAAGCTAAAGAAGCATAAGAAGTAACAATCCTACTAATAAAAAGAGCGAAAAAGCGGTAGATATTCTTTAAAAAGGATCTTGACAAAGCTAGAAAGATTTTTAAAACTATCTGTAAGAACAACTTATCATTAGGAAAAATAATACTCTGCAGAACTTTACAGTACTTTACAGAAGTGACTTGGGAACTGAAGTTCTGAGAACATATCAAAATCAAGAGGTTATTGGTTGGAGCAACACAGTGGTTTCTTTTAGACAGGAAGGATAATTCACAGTCCAAACAAATCACCCAAGAGTGTAATGAGCACTGTTTTCAGATGAAGTCCTTAAGTGGATCTTCATAAACCAAATGTTTTAGCTTAAGCAATAACTACTAATGACTAGTTGCCATTTATTGGCATTTTATAAAGCAAAAATAATAATCTCTGCTGTGCTAGACCAACTATAGCTATATATGCGTATACATACATATGCTTAAAGCTGTCCACAGTCTAGAATAATAAATACTGGACAACTGGTTCACCTGCTGTAACTATGTTTCCATAAATATTTTAGAATGGACATGAAGTAATTTCATAAATCCTGATCAATGTTCTCTTGCTACCGTTTTACACCTTTTTTTGGCAATACCTTGAATTGTATTAATAAAGAAATTTTCCTCATTGTGTTCCTAACGTCACCTAAGAATGTAGTAGAAATCTATCTCAGGAAAAAAAGATTTTTTAAAAAATCAAATCTTAGGTGATGGCAGATGAGAAACATTTGACTAGATCAGAACAGAGTGAAGAACACACATTTCCAACTCAGCAGTTAAGAAAAGTCTTGGCTGTAGGATTCATTTGCTGAGCAATTTCTCCATGCACCCCTATTACCTTTGTAAATTTGTAGTATATATTGGACTTCTAGCAACAGCCATCCCAAATACATACTATTAAAAGGTAGACAAATTATAAATGATACTACAGGGAGATTTCTGCAAATGTTGCCTGGATCATGTATCAGGTCAGTCACAGTTGCTGCCAGATGCTTGTATTAAGAAGAAATAAATATATATAAATAAATAAAAGCAATCCAGTAGAGGGAATCTTCACCATAGTTTTCTCCAGTCAGCATATTTAGAATGATGAGTTAAATCATGTTAGTTTAAAAACAAGGGTGTGATTTATGAAATGCATTGTCTCAAAAATCTGCCACCAAGGTAGATTGTAACTGCTTTGTTAATAACATTCCCAATCACTATTTTAATGTACACACACACAATATGTATATTTATGATACTGTGCATTACAGCACAGTCTGCTTCCACATCACCAGAGGCTGCAACCACATTTTAGATTTGATTGGATGCAATGTTGTCTTCCATATAGTGGTTTCCAAATTAAATTAAAGCAAAGTGTACAATATTTGCTTCGTCTCCAAGATCATTGTCTCCCTGTTTCAAATGTTTCAGAAACCAGCTAGTCAGAATTGTCTTAAAGAAGACTAAAAAGTTTAAAGGACCCAGCATGGGCCTTTTACCTTTCTCAGTCTTCAGAGAAACTACTAGTTAAATATTGTAAGTACATGAAATGGTCCCCTATGATCCTTAATTACATGGAAACATTCTGACTTTGAAGCAGCCTTGACTTAACTCCTGCACTACCAAGACACAAGACAAGCAGTTTAACTATTACTTTTAATGTAACTTCAATTCACTAATAATGTTGTCATTTTGGCTTTTAGGTATCACCGAGGATAAAATTTCTTATGAAACATAGCGGGATTTTATGCATGGAATATCTTTTTCAAGTGTATGGCACCTATTCTTTCATAAATAAAATAAATTTGTATAAAATAAAATTATTTTCAAAAATTAAAATAAAATCAAGTAATTTGCTTGTCCATGGGTAGAAATGAAATGCTGACTAAGTAAAACATTCTCCAGTCTTCAGAGCAGTGATTCTTCCATTTTTAAAATCAGTTATTCAGAAATAGATTTTCATTGAATTTGAAAGCATTTGCATGGAATAGCAGTATTTTTTGTATGTGCCTATTCTCTGTGAGGTTTATGTAAATACAACAAGAGAAATATCACTCATTTAAAAATTCAATGAATCTAGTTTTCAATTACGCTGTTCTGTGAAAAGCAAAGAAAGTTTCTGAACAGAGTACTTTGTACCTAAATAATAAAAATGTAGATTTTGAAGGAATATCTCTATATCGTCCTATAAACACAATTTACTCCAAGCAGCAGGTTTAGGGTACACTTATTGCAGCTCCTTTGTTCATTTCATCTTATTCCCACAGACTATGACTAATTTCCATTTTGCTCTTTACATGGCTGCAAAAATAGTCTTGTAACCAAGCACATCTGAACAAATACAAAAGCGAATGTGTGAAATCACACTTATGTGAAGGAAAAAAAGAGTTCTTTTGCTGTTACACTTGCTAGTGTATGTCCTAAGAAAATGAAGGTGAATCACCTCTTTATATGCATTTATGATAAATTTAAGTGGAGGAAAGTGTTATTAAAAAGTAAGTACTTTGAAGATAAGTTTGGTCCAGCATTTGCCTGTAGAACTGTGTAAAGAAAATGTTACAGAGTAGTTTACTTCTTCAGGCTGTGTTCAGAAGTAAATCACACCTTTTACATAATGGATTTAAATTTATCTCTTACCATCCTCAATACCTTTGTACTTTTCTGAGTTTGTGTTTTGCCAGCATATGTAGCCTCTTCTCTTCATCCAGAGAGGCAAAACAAATGGTTTCCAATAGCAATGAAAAATATCTTCCGTATTATCAATTCATTTGACTCCAGGCAAATTTTATGCAGAGACTCACAGGGACTGACTACATTTCTGGGTAGGAAGGCCTGATCCCAATGTCACTGTTGTCAGTGTGAGAGTGTTGGCTTCAAACAGAACTTTAATGAGACCTTCTCACCTCAATGATGGGTAAGAAAATTACATACATTTTTCTCTTATATTCGTGTCTCAGGGAAAGACCAGAGAATGATTTCATACATGAAATGAGGTGAAGAGTCCTTCATCTCTTGCAGCAGCAGGCAGTCAGATTCTCCCCCACTCCCCCAGCCATTTCCACTTTGTTATGGTGTGAAATGGTGAAACAAGAAAAGGCTTGCAAAATTCCTGGATGCTTAATCTTCATGGCTCATCTGCACATGAGACGTGGGCCTAAAAACATCTCCTGTGTAAGTATTAATTCTTGGGGTATACAGCAGATTAAGCTAAGAAGGATCCACCATGTACTCTGAAAAACTGGGGGACAAAGCTAGGGGGCTTATCTCTGCTGAGCTGCTTTGCCTCAGAGAGATGTGTAAGAGAGGATGAGAGAAGATGAGTTCTTGACAGCACTATCAACTTAATGTCTAACTGCAAAGTTGGTTTAATCTGTGAAAGTTGTTTTAAGAAAAGTTGTTCTAAACCCTCTTGCTGTTACAGTGCTGAAAAAAACAATGAACTCAGCTGAGAGAATTAGATCAACATAGAAAAAAACAAAACAAAACAAAGAAAGGTCTCGGACACATCCTATTTACTGCAGTAATCTCTAAAGTAAGAGAAATCTGTTTCAGGCTTTAAGGGATAGGCTGTAGAGCAAGGAGTTTCCAATAATATTTTCCTCTTGGCCAGCTCACTCCTGCCCCCCTGAAACACAGTGTGAACACATTTGTTCATGAAGCCACAGTGTAAGTTGTATTATATAAATGTGTTTTTTTTAAAAAAAATGTCCTGATGATGAGTGAAGGAGGTTTATATCAAAGCCAGGTTGGTTCACAGTAGAGCTAGGAAGAGTTGGAAACTAGGTTGATAGAACTGATGTTTCTGAGTCATATCGTTCCTGATAGAGCTAAGCATCAGGAGTTACAATCTAAAACTGTCTAAGACTTCAGAAGATTTCTGACTGGCTTATGTAAAATACACTTATGTTCACACGTGTAAGGTGGAAATGACTGTTGTTTTATGACAAATACCTGTCATTTTTTACTCGTATTTCTTGTTGATTAGATTAGGGGAAAATTTGTCCTTAAAATTATTAGAAATTCACTGAAAATAATGATTTCTACCTTCCTATTAGCAGGAAAAAAACAGTATTTTGAG
Source organism: Odontophorus gujanensis (assembly GCA_013399175.1). Classification (NCBI taxonomy): domain Eukaryota; kingdom Metazoa; phylum Chordata; class Aves; order Galliformes; family Odontophoridae; genus Odontophorus; species Odontophorus gujanensis. The sequence goes on from VXAB01005254.1 coordinate 173,776, forward strand.
TGCACAACCAGAGATATCATCTTATTAAATCACAAAGGTAAATTTTAGAGGAGCAAAGCCTACTAGAACCTCACAAAATATTTGCATATTTCAAATGTGAAAATCTTGAATTAATATTTAAAAATATTTTCTACTCAACCTCCCAAAATTTTAATCCAACACATTCAGTGTGATGAGTAAATGCAGAAAAAAAACATGCAAACAGAAAGATTTTTATGATGAAATTATTCCCAGGAATTTCTTATACTAGACCAAAAAAGATAATTTTATCTGCTATGGAGCTACCAAATCAGTGAAATAACCAAGAATTTTCAGCTTTTTCTTTTTTTCCCAATCTAGCTTTGAATGTTAGGACCCTCCCTATCCTTGGAAACCATAAAATCATAGAACCATTTCAGTTGTAAAGGACTCTTATAGGCCATCCAGTCTAATTCCCCTGCAACGAACAGGTTCACCTACAGATTCATCAGATGCTTAGAGCCCCATCCATCCAGCCTGATCTTGCATGCCTCAAGGATGGGGCATCCTGTAGTAACCTGGCTACAGCAGAAAGATTAGCTGAAGATGTTGAGTGTAGACTACCAGAATTACTAGAGGTGCTGAATTAAATTCCAGTGTAAATGGGCTGAGAAGTACCTTCATTAGCTTGTATTTGTCTATCCCATTATACACACCGTCTGTTCTACTGCTACAAAACATTTGTACAATGCTATTTGACTGGAGAATGTACTCATCATCATGATCAGATCATGAAAATAGAGCATAAGTTTCCTGTAACCCAAAGTTCATTCACCGAAGTCGTGAGTTGCTGGAAATATGGCATGAATTGCATGAGGCCTCAGGTATTAACTGTACCACCTATCTTGTCCACTTGGATATGGGTAGAAGTAACCAGATCTTACTGAAGTAATATGTCATTCATCAGTTCTTCACAGTCAACTCATCTTGCCTGTAGAAGTCACCTCCAGTTTTAATCCTTGTGTATCTATGCCCTTCCTTCCAATGCACAGAGCAAAGTTACTCTGCCATGAGATTAACATGCCATATGTTACCATCTGCTCTAAGAAGAGTATCCACAGGAAGTGGCAAAAGTGAGTATTTACACTCTGTGTACTCAGACCTCGATAAAAGCTTGACAATTCCCACACTAAATACATAGGTATCCATGCTCAATAGACAGATGTGTAAAAACTATACAAGTTTTCATAAGTGGTCAGGATATATAATCTCAAACTAATGCAAAACATCACTGGCATCATTTTTACTGTGATATTATGCATACACATTTGTAGAGGGAACGCTGCACACCTAACCATGCCAAAGGCATCAGCAGGAGCAGAATAGTTTCACTACGTGATCTGACATTGGGTGATTTTTACATTCTTATTTAAACTGTTAATATGCATCCCCAGAGAAAAGAGACTGAAGTTATTTACCAATCTTCATTATCATGATGGAATCATGATTACAACAATATTCATCTTAGTTCTAAACTGCAATTTTTTAACACTGCAGAATTAACTCCCTACGTATCTGTAGGAGTATAATAATCTCTTGCATTCAAATAGTGTTCCACCAAACAGGGCTTTGAACATTATAAATTCTTCCAGAGAAGCATACTCTGTGTGTGGGAAGGACAATCTGCTTCCAATTGGTTGTAATAAAACCAGCAGCACCTGTTGCTGTTCAGCAACACCATCAACAGTACTCAGTAATGTTTTTTCATTCTCCCAGATCGTATTCTGAACTTGTCTGAACAGAGGTGAAACCCTAACATGCATCACAGAAGGTAATTCCAGAAAATACATTACACTGTAGTGCCATTAAACAGGGACTAGTGAAATCTGCTCTTTATGCAGTATGAAAATCTAGTCACTCACAACAAGATAAAACCACTCAACCACAAGGAATAAAGAATTCATATAATCTTTTCCATAGCATTTCCTTTTTGATCATACTCTTCTGAGTGCTATGCAAAAATAACAATAATAATAATAATAAGCTCTAGCTGAAATTAATAAAGAGAGGAAAGCAATACAGAACACTGTACTGATGTTCTGTACACCTGATGGTGTATAAAGAAGATGCAAGAATGCCTTTGCTCACTTCTAATTCCAACAGCTAGGTGCAGAGCAAGGAGTGCCCACAATATTCCACAGAGTACTATAAAAAGGACAGAAATAGTAATCTCAAGGAGATGGGGCAAATTGCATTCAAATATTAGCCAGGACCACAGGTCTTTTAGTATTCATGCCTCTGTGGCTTGAGTAATAATCATTGGTTTAGCTGCAGTTTCAAACAGTAGTTTATCTCCCTTCTACACTAGAAAGACCAAGGACTTTCTCATTACCCACTGATATCAATGCAGTCAAAATTATTATTCTATATAAATATATTGAGCAATCAAAGTAAAATACATAAATTAATTAAATTAAGGTAAAAAAAAAATAGGAACAAGAGTAAGCACTTTTATAAAGAATTTCACCTGTAGCCTACAGTCTTGTTTTTCACACTGTTTTCAGTGGTTATCAACACGGTGTTACCTCAGCTTGGTAGGGAATGAGAAAGCAAAATTAAGTGAAGTAAAAGTTTACGTTCTTGACAATTTTCTGATTAAAAAAAAAAAAATCCATCAAATTCTCATCGTCTAGCTCTCTGACCACGACAAAGTAGTTCATAGGAATCCTTATATGGGAAGAAAGAGCCTCTTACCTTCAGTATGTACAGCAGAAACATAGGTCCAGTTATAGCGCTTGACAATGTCCACCATAGCCCGTGCTTGCTGTGCATCAGATGGCACCACTCTCATAAAATACTTGAACAGAGTTTTGTCGCTTAGGTCCATGCTTGTAGCAGAATAAGCAATCTGAGGTATATTGAAAAGCTGCAACAGGTTCTGGACCTGGATAGCAACTGAGCTAGAGCCAGGGCCAATGACACCAACAATGGGTTTCTTGGAGTGGAAAGATGTTGAAGAGCCATCTACACATCGCACCATCCCTTCCTCTTCTTCTGATGAAATAAGAGAGTCCCTTATGAACTCAATGCTCTGCTCCAGAGCCACAGCAGAATGCCAGCAAGAGTCCCTTATTTCACATCCTAGCGTTATATTTGGCAACAGTGTTGGGTCCAAATTAATTCTGTCAAGGGTATGTAGCATTGCCTCCACTCTCTGAATGCCATACTGCTCTCTTACCTCTCCACATTTCCTCTCATGAACTTTGTCAACTGTTGGTTGGTGATGGACAGAGAATAGAGCTCCAATGATAATATCACCAGGCATGTGTGCAACCACCCTTCTTTCATTGGCCTGTGCAGAAACCAAAAGCCCGAAGTTCCCACAGACATCTTCCTTCAATAACAGGATTGCAAGGAACAGCAAAAGGATCATTTTAAGAAATGGTTTAGGCTGGTAGAGACAACATGATTGAACAAAATGGAGAGCTCGTCAAAAGCAGTTATCAATTCTTTTGGATAAACAGAGTAGAATGCTGGTTAACCAGGAGTTTGCATGTATTCTCTAAGGAGTCACCGTCATCTCCAAGTGGACAGTGGTGCAGAGCTGTACACGTGATCATAATCCTCATAACCTTCAAAAATGAATAAATAAAAGAAACAGATTTAAAATAAGTAATGAAGTCAGCTTTGTAATCTGTACTGAAGTTCCACATGTTCCTACTGCTGTCAGTGAGTGTAATATATTGTCTCCTCTACACACATGCTTCTGTCACTTTTCAAGTTGGAAAGTTTTGTTGTACTTCAGTGTTTTGTATTCTTAGGCTCATAATTCTGCTGGTATAAATTGTCGTCTTTCCTTTAGGTGCTTTCAAAAACTCTTTGGAGAAATGTTTTCAGAAATGCAAAATACAGATATGTATTAATTTCCAAAGAGACTCAATGTTGCCACTTCTAACAGGTCTTTGAAAACTGATCTCTTTACTTTCAGATGTTTCCCATAACACAAACGACTGTGTCACAATAATGTACTTCATGCAATACTGTTTTATCAAGTACAGCACTAGCAAAATTTCTTGACAAATAAAGCAATTTATGAAATATGATAAAAAATGTAGAATCTGGCTTTTGCAGTCTGAAAACATGTTTATTCTTTGTAAGCCACAACATGAAACAAATGATCTTTAAGATAAGCTAAGATGAAGAAAATTGAACTATTTATTAACATTTGTTTTTATTTTAAGCATGAACATTTCAGCTGAACATTAACAGATTCATTTCACCTCTCAAGCAGTAGAGTGAAATCTTCTCATCTTTTAATATACTTAAATAAAAAATCACTAAGAAGAAATTCAACAAATCCTGCTATTTCAGGGAGCTATACAGACTTCACTGGAAAGAAGTAAACACAGATACTACACAGGTGCACTGATGCCTAAAATATTTGATCTACCACGTTTTGATACAGTCTGCAATGTGATCATCACTCAGCTTTACTGCTGATGAAGGATTGAAAAAAAGAAAGGAAGAAAGAAAAAGGATCAGTAAAGATTCATGTCGTAGGCTGTGGTCAGTGGACTTGAAAATGTACTTGAAAATGTTCTGTATCTAGCAGTGGATTTGCAATAGTCTTCTCCTGTCTCTAAATATAACACTTAGACTGTAGTTTTGTACAGCCCTATGCTTGCTATTGGATCTACTGTTAGCACAGAAAGTTAAACACATCCTTAAATCAAGGAAGATGGTGAGCTAGTTAGCAAACCATATGCCTGGTCTCATTATTGGCGAAACAACAAAATTCTGGGACAGAGTCTGATCTCATTTTTACTTAAATCTGTTTATAAAATAATAACATTTATATTATATTATATATATATGTATAATAAAAAAGAATATAAGTATTTCCATACATTTCATATTCATCAGTAATTTCTAATCCATTAATATGAATCTGACATATTGCACTCAGATGTTGCAAATAGAAAGAAATCCTTTGCAATGAGGAGTCTACCTCTGCTTCTTCTAAGCGTCAAAATTTGGCAGGATTTAAATCCTGGATTTAGCACTCATAGCTAGAGCATTCAATACACAGTGTCTCAGTGAACATCTTCCTGATTCCAGCCATATCTAAAAACATTTTTCTGCTTAGGGTTAGCCTTTTTTAATTATTATTTTACCTAGACATCTTGAAATTGTGAAGTATTTACACAGAGGCAATTCTACAATAGTGTCAGTGAGTATTCCCAAATGTAATATAAATCCTCAAAAAGATAAAACATTTAATAGAAATGGTGTTGTCACATGAACTGCAATATTAATAGATCCATGTAATATTAATTTGTAGTAATAGAAAGTGATAATAATGAAATAGGGTTCAGACAATCGTAGAACATTTCAACAGTTTTGGGTTTGTTTTTTTTTTTAGCTTGTGAAGAGTTGGCTTATCAATACTGCAACCCCTTGCCACTACAGAAGAACAGCAGTTCAGTTCAGGTTAATTAGTCTCTAATTACAGAATACAGCTACTGCTTATGCATTCCAGTTGTTTGTTCTGTGACACTGAAGATGATACTGTCTAATTTGTAAACAGCCTGAAGGATGAATGACAGGGCATATCTTAGCACAGTATCACAACAATTAAAATTCCTATATCACAGTGTAACATTTTATCACTTAAAAAAAAACTTTTAATTATTTTATAATGTGTTATTGTTTAAACAGAAATAATAATCTGCTATTCAAAAGCAAGGATTCTTATTTTTCTGAGTTCTACATATTAAGTCTACATGCACAGAGCCCGTCTATATCTAGACCAAATGCTAGCCCTGCCTCAGACTGTAACTGCACATACAATTAGATGTCTTTTTATAAACTAGTTGCCTATGCAACTGCATATGCACAAATACAGTCTGAGGGGTTGTGATGCAAAAAGAATCTAGTCTTAACTCACGATTTTAATTCTACAGCAGATATTGCCCAGGCTTCAGGTTTATTAATACTTTCCACAGATTTGCATCTATACATTAGACAAATTCTATACAGGATATATGGGAAGGAGAAGGTAGCAAGGACATTTTTATCTTTCTCACTCCAAAAAACAGCTGTTTGTTCTCCTCTGCCCACAGTTGCATTTATCTATATAACTTGCGGGGCAAAGAAGGAGTCAAGCTGACCGTATCCTTTATACTTCTAGTTCAGCAGTAATAGCAGATATCACAACAAAGGGCTCCCAGTGCCCAATAACAAGCTATCAAACCAATCGAATCCTTCCACACCACAGTATCCAAGGGGAAGAAGAGACCAGATGCCAAGGGAAAAGGCTCTAGAATTAATGTCTGGTCTTCACATACTCTGCTGTACTAGAGTGGAAGTAAGCTTACTTGGGACTTTCAATACGGTTACTAATCACACCAAAGAAACCTGCTTCATTTATACAGTATTAGGTTTAGGACTCCAAAACATCTGAAGTGAATGCCTTCCGTGGGCTTTCACAATGCAGCAAAACAACCTGGAATTTATACCAATGTGGTTAAGTGAATCTGCTAAGTTACTATGGATTTGCATTTGTATAACAGAGATCTGTTTCTGTGGGCTTGCTCTTGCTCTCATAATCCTGAAAACCATAGAAAGGCTGAGATGGAAAGAAACCTCTGAGGGTTGTCTGATCCATCTACTCTAATCAAAGCAAGTTCAGCTAAAGCAGGTTCTCAGGATCACATTCAGTCAGGTTTCTAATGCCTCCATGAATGGATGCTCCGAAATCTGTGCAGCTAATGTTTGACCACACTAACAGTAACAAGGTTGCTTTCTTACATTTAAATGGAAGTTCTTACATTTCAGTTCATGCCCACTGCCTATCATCCTTCCACTGGATATGACTGGATATGCCATTCAAAGGTGCCTTGAGGATAGTCAGGCAGCAGACCACATTCTAGGCTAAAAGATGGCTGAGCAGAGAGCTGATAGACTGAGCAAACTAATTACATTTCCTGCAGAACTCCTCTATTCCTTCCTGAAAATATGGCCAAGGGAACAGTTCAAATATACAGTTTTACTGCTATCTTATCCCCAAAGAATCTTACACACATTATTTTGTTTTTTATTCTTTCCTCACACAGGAAGCTTATGATTACTAAAACAAAATTAAGCGAAACTTTATGAGCCTAAATATAACTTCTGTGTTAAATGTTAGGGGTAACCCTGAGGGGAGTTTCACATGCCTTCAAAATGAGAACAGAGGAATCAACAGCATCATAGACAGTAAACCCTTGAACACATATATAAAGTAGTAGAAATCATTTTCCAATAAATATTTATCCGTATTTACTTGTTTTTGTTGATGGACAAGCAAATCAATGCACACAGCATTTAGGGTCAAATTTGCTTTCCACACTTCATTTTCTTTAGCATCAAGAGAGTTACTTCTAATTTACTGCAACATAGATAAAATGAAATCAGGCACTTAATTACTGGTGTATCAAAGTTCTTAGCTTATTCCAGCTATGGATCTAAGTATAAATTAATTCTGAAGTCCCCTGCAATAACAACAGATGACAGACACTCAGGTTTTCATCCTTTGCTGCACTCAGAACTTGCAGAAGTAAAAATGTAAAAAGATTCTGCCTATCTGTTCTTTGTCCAGCCTTGCTCTAGTCAAACTTTTATGGGCTATCCAGGTGAAGATGCAATGAAGCACTCAATGATTTCCTGTAACCTTTGCTCTCCCTGGTTGTAAAAACTTTATGCCAGTCACTGGTAGAAGAAATTCTCAGCTGTTTCTTTAGGGCAGAGATCCAAGTACTTCATGTTGAGGTTTAACCGAGTAGAAAATGAGCATCTGTAATATTCCATGAAACATCACACAATTCTTGAAATGATTTATTCCAATCTGAATTGCAAGTTCACCTAAAATTACAGTCTGTGCGGACCAAAACAAAGAGCCTTGAAATCTAACTGAATTAATGATATCAAAAATCCCACAGCAGTTCACAAAAGGATGGTTTTGTGCTGTGTACATGGCTGAGAATTTACACACGGTCATCTGACTTTTCTTAGGTTCTTCTGCCACAGTAGGTGTTAACTGTTCAAACCCAGAGTGAAAGCCTTTCACCCTGTGACTTACATTATTATGACAGCGCCCACTAGTGACTCCAGAACGTGGGAGTCATTTCCACAGTCCCTCCTCTGGCTGTGGAGCTCATATAGGTAAGATAGGAAATCAGCAAAGGGAAGATTTTGATTTAATCTATGTTGTATCAGGAAAATAAATAAATAAATAAATAGCTTTGCTTTTTTATTTTATTTAATTTATTTTTTGACTGAATAGAGCTCTTCAAGCTTACAACCTCTTAGTTCATTGTTTCTGAGTCTACTGACAGATTAAAATAATAAAAATAAAATGCCGGATTACTGAACCACAGTGCTTTGGTGAAGTGAAAACTCAGGACCCAGTGAGGGAAAGCACTTAGAAATACACTCTGTTGAATACGTGAAGAATGCTGCTGGTCAATCATCTGTAAAAATTTATGTGAGTTTAATGTCTCCTTATAGGATTTTCCTGATTAGAGAAGTCATAAAAAATTATGCTCCAAATCCATTTGTAGTGACAAATTATATTTATAGACTACGAACATACAGCTTACACCCATGTACTTGACAAGGAAATGTTTTCCAGGTATTCACTTGCACCACATACTGCAATTAATTCTGTGCCTTCAGATGTAAGATAATAAATACCAGTACAGGTATAGAAATGAATCAGACCGGTACATGCCAAGGAACTAATCCAGGTTTCATCATCAGAGAAGTATAAAAAAAAAAAAGCAAGCAGAAACTGAATTACTGGCCCAGGTTCCAGCCTACCATTTTTCTCCATACATGCAGTGAAGATCTTTAGAAGGCAAGAAGATGGAACTGCCTTAGAAAAGTCATTGCATAAGAAGAGAGACCTCTCAGCTCTTCTCAATAGGGAGTAAAGTGAATAAAAAGTGCACACTGAAGTTGTTAAGAATTTGCTCAGTACTTCTGGCTATTGCCATTGCAAACACTAAACATTGGGCTCAATCTAGTCTGGCAATCTTGCTCCCAGTGCTGTAGAGAGGCTTGCATTGCAGAAGGTCCCACACACCTACTTGGATGTAGTTTATTTGGTCGCACAAAATCTGATGCACTCAAATAGTCTTTAGTTGTAAAGCATGAACATGAGCACACAGATGAGTTTTCAGATTTCTACATCCATTTAACTTCCCCATTCACTAATAATATAAATAAATAAATAAATCATTTCTCTGAATTCCAATGGGCATTGGATCAAGCACTTTGACAAAGGAAACAACCTTTTAAAGAGGATACACTATTTCAGTTTCCTGCAGTTCTACTTAGAAGTAAACTAATCAGCGCAGATGAATTCTAATCATTTGGTCTAAAGAGCCACTGAAAATGACAGACTTCTGGGCTGATCTCATGCATGCCTTCACAGATAATAAACATAGAATGCTAGAATTATCAGCAAGATCCTTCCCAAAAACATTCCCAGGAAGTTTTTCCCCATACTCTCACCACTCCACACATGCCTTCCAGTTAATGAAACATTTTTGTTTTAATGTGTAGGTGCTTAACATTACAGCAAAACTTGTAGAGATTCCTTCAATTCTGCTAAATGTACTACTTATTACTGCTATCACCAAGAGCCTATTACAACACATGATGCAAAAACTAATAGCTCTGGTGTAATTTCAGCTGTAATCCTGGACATCTTATTAATTAATTAGCAAAACCATATGATTTGAAGGAAGTGATCAAACATAAGCAATATCAAATCCAAAATATAATCTTCTAGTCCATCACAACAAGAGTAGCTTTGAAGTGACATTTCTGTACTACCACTATATCAAAGAAAACAAATCACAAATAAAATGACAAAGAAGCTATATGGAGACCTAAGAAATATTCTCTGATCATTTGAAATAATGATTAGCACTGGCATCCCTAATCACATAAATATTAGCCTGTAGTTAACATCTCTGAGAATGCACAAAATATTATCATGTGAGAGAAGTGGTCAGGAATGCAGTAGTAATAATAAAGTCATAGAGAATTATAATGACAAAAAAAAAAACAACAACTAGCATTTAACTCCTTTTTACTCTTCCCCGTCTGAGGACTGCTTAAAGCAATGTATCTTCAAGAGAGTCCTCTGCCACTTTGTTATCGATTTGGTCCTCCCGCTACATCCTCAGGACTCGAAGAAACAACCATCCATTCGCACCGCCACACATCCCCACCAGAGAGCCCTTCCTGGGGAGGAGGAGGAGGAGGAATGGAAGTGGCACAACGGGAACGAAGGAGCCCCGGTGTGCGGGCACCGAGCTGCCGGCGCTGCCCGTGGTGCTGAACACCGCCTTCATCCGGCGCCCACCACGCGGGCTGGATTTAGCGAAGGGGAAGAGTAATCTAAAAATCAACCAGTGGCTAAAAAAATAGACACATAAATAAAAATGACACAGTGGTCACTGTTGTCTTGTGGGACCACTTTTTCTTACAGATAAATTAGATAGAGACGGCTCATAGAGGGAACTATTGGACAAGGTTAACTCCCAGAATAGCTACCTGTGCTGCTACAACTGTGTGGCTGTGCATGCACGCTTATATGTGTGCACGCACATTTTTTCTTAAGTACCTGCCTCCATAGAGGTATCACAGTCATTTTCAATCCTTAAAGAGTCATTTTAACATGCAGAGACATTGGCTCCAGTTATTAAATAAGGAACGGGCGGGAGCTGCCGATCAGAGCCAAAGTGATTTGTCCCAAGGTCACACAGAGAAGTCTATGGCTGAGCTAAGCCTTGCTGTATCTGGAAAATGAATTCAATCCATTTCTTTTCTCCCTTTCTGGCAAAGGAGATTGTTACCGATGAATGGAAGGGCTATATCACACACACCAACAAGCCCAGGTATTGCAGTACCTGAATTGCCTTCTGCCCTGCACATACCCCACTCCTGGGGAGGGGTCAGTGCCCACTGCTTTCTGATGCCCAACCCGCCAATGTCCCAGCAGCCCGGAGGTGTGCCCCACAGTCTTGCTTGTCCCCCTGTAACCGTGCTTGTCCTCCGGCAAGCAGGGCACGGAGCAAGAGCAGACAGGGGGGAGGGAAGGGAAAGAGTTCCTCCTGCATTCACAGGCTTTCTGTCTGTGGCCGGGGGCTCATAAATCCCCTCTCCCACTCCTCAGCATTACCTTGTCAGCGGTAGCAATTGCTTCTTCCTCTGGTGGTGGCAAAACAGTCCTTTCAGTGGCAGCAATCAAAACCGGTAAGGGTAGACACCTCCTGTTTTCAGCACGGCAGAGATAGCATTCCTCACACAGACCTTCTGGAGCTGAATAATCCTCAAATGCCTCTGCAAAGATCACCAGCAGGTGAGCCCGGCTCGGCTCGCATTGTCACTCCTCCGGCTATGGGCACATCCTGTTTTCTTCTGATCACAGACAAACGCTGAGATCCAAGGATCTTACCCCCGCGCCTGCATGCACACGCCATGCAACACGCTGTTCTCTCAGCATCGCCCAAGTCTCATTTGTAAGAGGCGTGAATGGTCCCTAGATTTAAGGGGGAGGAGGGGGGGTGTGAAAGCCGTGAGGAGGAGGAATAAACAAACAAACAATGAAACGACAGATGGGTCTCTGCTCTCTGTCACCTTGCTCTTCCTAAATACTTACTGCAGTTTGACCCACCTGCTAAAACATCTCAGCCCCTCCTCTCGTTTACATGGCTGCAACCCCACTGCCTTTACCGGGGGTTAATTCTGCCTTTTGCCCTCTCTCCCAGGTACTCGGAACGTTGTGGAGTCACCCTAGAAAGGGGACATCTCCCGCCCACACCGCCCCTTTTCCAGCAAGCAGGGAATCGACTCCGGGCTCAGAGCAGCATCACCCTAAAAATAAATAAATAAATAATAAAATAATAAAATCCTCCTAGAGGAGGATCTGCTTTTAAGCAAAGGCGCGGGAAAGGGTTACCCTTGCAGTCCAGGTGGGAATTTTAGCGATTTCAATACGCCGAAGTTTCACATTTTCCTCCTCTCCCGAGGGCCGAGCCGCACCGGTGGGTCCGGGGCCGGAGGGGGCAGGGGGCTCGCAGGGAGAGAGCCGGGCTTCAGCGCAACTTTTTAGTGCCACCAAGTGGCACTCCCTCCTCTAGCAAACCAAGAAGCCTGCCAGCCCCGGGCTCTTCCTGGCAAGGGGAGAGAGGGGGATGCGAGAGTCGCGATATTTCCCCACATATATAGCGCTGTTAAGTACAAACGGAAGACTGTTGGCCGCAGGAAGGGCGATTTGCCCTCTCCATCCCTCGCTCCTTGCCTTAGCTGCAGGGCACGGGGAGAGGTGCCCAGCCAAACGCAGCCGGGGCTGGCAGCTCCGCAGCGGGATGTGCCACCTGCAGCCACCCAGCCCCTTCCCCTCAGCACCCCGTGGACTCCCTTGGCCCTACAGTGCTGCCGTTACATGCCAGCATCCCCGGACCGTTCTAGCAGACCTACAGGCATGACCCCTCCTTGCCTACCTTCTGCCCCCAGGCACAGCTCTCTCTGTCCCTTTTGCTTCCCAATAAGAAAAAACATAGCAAATTTCTCTGCTGTTAATTATGAGTTCCCCACGCGTGCACCTTTCCTCAGTTAACCCTTCCTTCCAGGAGCCAGCTGGGGCTTTACCTTCTCTTCCAGCATCCCTGCATCCTCTCAGATCTTCCTCCCTCCCTTTCTCCTCCCCCTCACATCTGAGCCCAACACATCACAGCTTCTGTTCCCATTCACATTCAGATGTCCCGCACAGGGTGGGCAGGGACCACCAGTACAAGACTGTGCAATGTGGGGATGTGGATGCACGTGTGGGAAGGATCCTGGCTATTCCAAGCCCTAATGAACTCAGCATCTCCCAGCACCCGTGCTTCATCAACAGCAAACAACAACAAACCATCACCAACACAATGCTGGACAGGGGACACTTCTTTATTCAAAGCTATTCTTAGTAAATAAATAAATAAATATGAATTAAATAAATAATCAAGCAAAATGCCATTTAAGTAAGAGCTGATCTGGCATTTAAGAGGCTGTTGGGTCCAACCATTTATGAGGCTGTATTTGCAGGGGAGGATTAGTTTGTGCATCCATTTTCAGGAATTAACAGCCATTCTCTGCTGCTGCACCACAGCTTGGCACTCCCTGCTGGTTCCCCCCTTTTTGGGTTGCTGCTTAAAATATTATCTTAAAAAAAATAAAAATAAAAAAAAAACAACAGAAAACCACCAAATACTGATTGACCCAAATCCCAGCTGCTATTTGATGCAGTCCCTCAGGGTGCCTGCAGTGTGTATTGAAGCTGCACTCTGTCCTCCCCTGTGCCTCAGCCCAGCTGGGGTACCTTTGATAAAATTGTTGGGGAGCGGGAAAAAAAGAGACAGTCTTGCCAATGCTCCATCCATAATCCTAATCCCCTGTGTTCCCTTTACTGCCCTCTCATCAGATTCCCAGCTTGACTGCTCCTTTCATCCCAAGGGGTGGAGGATAGGAATCCCATACGTGCTTACCAGGTGTGGAGCCTGGCCACTTTCTCCTTCATATCCTCCTTCAGTCCCAGCCTGGACTGGCTGGGAGCCCATCATCCAGCACCTGCTTCATTTCTTTGCCCAGCACTCCTGGCTCCTGCAGCCCCTGGCAACAGCCAGTTGTTAAAGCAGAGGGCACTGTGAGAGTGCATGCATGTGGTTCTAGCTGCTCATTCACACTGTTCAGCTCCAAGGGCCCTTGCATTTCCTCTTAAAAAGATGGAGGCGAGTTAGATGACAGAGAGCCCACTAGTTACTAGAGGCTTCCCACTCCTGCAACTGTCACGGTGAGGTGATAGGGAAGAAGCATCCTTCTTTTTCATCCCATTTGCCCCTCAAGCATTGTCTTCCTGCCAACAAGGGCGTGGGCTGTGAAATCACTACATCAGGAGGGTAGAGACAGAGAAATAGAGGATGTCTGTAGAGAAGGCACAGATCAGAAAAAGGAGGGGAGAGATGTGTCTGTAGAAAGGGAAAGTGAGACCAAAGGCAAGTGTAGTGCCCCCTGGAAGGAAGCAATATCAGAAGGATCTGGGGAGAAGGGAGATACAGTCACTTTGCTCGGCTGTCACAGCAGTTTTCTGTCTCCTCCAGGGACTGTGTATGTTTTTTAGGGAGTCAGAAAGCAGGCACCTCTCACTGGCAATGGAAACACCCAGGTGGCTGGGATGATGGTGGGTGACCACAGCAGGTGATCCCCACACAAGCATAACACACAGATTTGTATGGATAAAGTGACACTGGATGCTAAGCATCTCCCACACATATCCCCGAGGACTTCCCATGAATCAGAGCACAGAGTCAGAGTTCACTGTGCCAGATGTTTGGAGCAGCTGGATCAAAGATTAAAAGAAGCAAACAGAATGGATGAGGGTGGCCATAGCACTCTGGTTCCTAATGTCTCTCATTGACCTTTTGAACAGGTGCCCTAAAAATACAGATATGATAAAGGCTCTTTTCTTTTGCTTCCTTCTCTTTGTTGCAAACCACCTTACAGAGCCCATAAGGTAGTCAGTGTCTTTTCCACTGATGGTAGATTATATTTCCCTACCAGGAAATATCCCTTCTTGTTTTGATACTGTTTTAAAAGTGAATAAAATGAAAGCTTCTTCCACCAATTTGCAACATCATCAGTAATAAATAAATATCTCAGTACCTGGATGAGGAGATATAATGAGTACATTTTCTAAGTGCACTATTAGTAACACTCATTATTTCTGCAGCAGTAGCATCTATAGACAGTAACACATTGGGCAAGGCTGAACATGCTCTGAATGTCTGCAATTTGAGGAGCTCATGAATACAGCAAATTGCAGGGGAAAAAGAGTATGAAGAAGTCTCCAGGTATAATCAGTACCTCCAAAGGACATAATAACCACTCTGCCACTCTTAGACTGAAAACAATAAGGTTAAAGAAACACTAATTTGAATTCTCCTCAGTTCCAGAATTAATAAACCTGTGGGATGCTAGTGGCATGATCAAAGACACAGTGTGGACAAGAAGGTGCTATTGTACAGGCCAAGAAGAACTAGGTTCCTGGTTTTTTACAAAGTAGTCTGTAAAACAAGCTCAATAATAATAGTAGTAACAATAATAATATGAAATGATGTGTTTATATGTGTATATATTCTAATCAAAACAGCTATACTTACTCCTTCCTAGACAAGGTGGAAAAGATGAAGCAAGGTGTGAACAGTCTAGCTTACATTATTAAAATCAAGACAATTATTCTTCCTTCTCAGTAAAGTATCCAAATGGTAAGTCTCCTGTGTAAAATGAGAATTAAAAAGTTCAAATTATGCTATACAACATATTTTAAAACAGAATACTAGTCTGCCAATATGTAATAATGGTGCCATTCTCAGAACCCTTATTTGATGTTGCCCTTTGTAGCTCAGAGAATGTGAGGGTCTGCCTTTATATGTCTGTTTTGTAATGGTTTACATGTGAACTTCTTCTACTGTAGATTGAATACAGAAAAACACGCTTTGGTAATGTGCAATTCACTTAATCTTTCTTAAACATTTCATTTAGGATGATGAAGAAAGAGGTATTAAGATGTGCCCACTTCTCTCTAACAGACTGTGAAGGGTACCTGTTCCTCTTAGGAATATCTACGTTATAGTTGCGTGCATTTAAGGAACCTATGAGTAATTTTTGGCTCTTGGCTGTGTGTAGGTGTAAATGAGAAGTTGAAACACCCAACACTGACAAGACTGTTCTAGTTCAGTGTAAGGAAGTGTCCCAGTTCTTAGTAGCTGGGAAGACTCATGCTTCCCAGACTGGGCATGGCTGTGAAACTCCTTCAACATTATACAGTCCCTGTGTAAAGATTCTTACGTTAGCAGATTTAGATTTAGAATCTATGACTGCAAGTGTCTATACATCTTTGCTTGGCCTGTTGCTTTTGCTCATTATTAGAAAACAGGGCATGGGAGAATAAGAACAAAACACAGACCTCTGAGGAGGATGTGTGCAGGAAAAGTATAAGACACAGACATGTACATATCTACTGAGTTTTAAATGAGTAACGGAGTGTGCCAGATGCAACTAAAAGATGTCCTCAGATTTGCCCACAAATCATTATTTGTGAGAATGAAACCAATTTGTAAGGTTGAATGAAAAAATCTAACATAAATTAATGAGTTTACTCTACAGACTTGGTCTTGGTGTCTTCCTCTTAACTTCTATTTGCTCTTTCCTAAGAGTGAATTTCATGTCTAAAGTAGAAGTTCTTGCCAAGATGAGCAGTAGAACTTTTTCAGCAATACGACTCTCTGATTCATATTAATAGGAGCATTCAGGGTCAGTAACTCCAATTGAGGAAATCTGACTTACATTCTACCTTTGTGAATAAGGGTGTTACTCTCATCTTTCAAGGTCTTCATGAAGTCTTTTCAACGTTCTAAACAAAAATAATTGTACAAAATTATTTTTAAGTGACACTTAGGCAATTTCTTCTTTTATTCCTGTTGTTTTCAATATCTTAAACATGCATTTTATGTTTAGCTAACTTCTCAGAGGTAACACCAACACTGCTTTCCATCAAAGGGTTCCAGTGTGCTTTGAAAAGACTCTAAACTAATGTTTGAGGATCTGTTAAAGATAATCACTGAAAACAAAGGCGCACACTGAAGTAGGAGTTTGAAGCATAAATTGACTTTGCAATCGAAACTTGACAAAATGTAGATGATTTAAAATAAAATATAATAATAATTCAGTAACACTAAGCTTTTCAGGAAACTCCACATATGTTTAACACTGTTTATTCTGTACTGGGGAAATTGGTTTACAGCTCCTTTGTCATTCAAGATCTGAAACTGGTGCTCCTATTTCTACTCAGCAAGTTCAGATCTGAGTGGGGGAGTACTTCTAATACAGCTGAAAGAATGTGAAACCTCCAATTATACTGTCATGTGATATACTATTTTTTGCTCTGTAGTCAGATTAGAGCATTGGCTGGATGAAAATCAATTGGTAGGTTCCTTTTGGGTTTTGATCTCACTCCTGCTTACATCTGCAAATCAGACTGCCATCTTCCGATGAACAACAGGGAGACAATGGGGACTGGACTGTTTATCTTGTAAAGCCACAAAACCTACCCATTACAGGATCAGATCTTTACCACTTGATTTGCGTGAGTATAGAGATTTGGTGTCTGAAACTGTTTTTTCTCTGGAATTTTCCTTCTCACAGTATCCAGAATTTGCTCAAATAAGAGATACTGATATCAGAGACATGGAATATTTTCACAATTGCACTTCATTTCCACCGTGGAGAACTGCCCTTTGGCTTGAGAGACACTCTCAGGAGTACTCTGCATGGAAACAAACAGAACAGAATATGAACATAACGAATTTCACCCAAACACAACAGTCTTCTCCAAATGAAAGAGGCAAAACGTCATTGTAATACTACACACTAGTCACTTCACTGGTGCATTTCAGATGAAACACTGTTGTTTCTAGCTATTCGTAGCCAGCTAATTCCTCCTGCTGACACTGTGATCTGATTCTTGCTCCCTCCATGAACAAAGGAGTCTGGCAGAAGACTAGGAAATACGTAGCACAGAACAATCTTGCTCCAGCAGAAACAAAGACTAGAATCAGCACGTGGTTGCTTGGCAGTCCACCTGCCACAGAAGGTGACTGGGAGCCAGCTCTGTCTCCTTGCCTGTAGTCCTTTCTTTGCAAAATATCAGCTGGGAAGGATAACCTGTAAAAGTGGCAGGAGGCACAGACAGAATAATTTCAGTCCTTCTCCTTCCTGTAGGACATCAAAAGAGAGAAAAAGAGAAGTAAAATCAGGATTAACAAAGGTTCTATGTTTGGCATTCTGCTTGAACCTATAAATTCCCAACACTGCTTTTCCAGGTAAACAATAGCTACTAAGGAAGACTGAGTGGACAAAAAGCCTTTTTATCTTGAACACAGAGGAATGAGAATGGAAGTCGTTCATGAATTTACAGTTTCTGCTCAAATTAAGATTTTCATGGCCCATTGAAGAAGCAGGTGCACCTCAATTTTTTTGTTGGCATGAATTCAAGCAGTGAGCAAGCTCTTGAGACTGTGAAGCAGGTTCATTCCAGAAATGGAAAAGGTTGATGAAGAAAATGAGTAATTAAATGACTTTGAACTATAGTTAAATACCAAATGTATTTCTGTTCACTTACATATTGCACTCTTTTTCCCTTTAGGTATACTTACCTACACAAATATTCTAAAATGTTCTGTCAAACTGCATGGTCCTCAGAGTAGATATTCTTTTTCTATATAACAAGATAGATTATTTTTCTTTGATTACCAATGCCCACTAAAAGAAAATACAATTAGTATAAGGCAGTTTGGATGCTGGGTTCTATATGATGTTTTATTTCTTAGGCTTTTTTTTTTTTTTAAATAAATGAATATAAACAGTTGAAAAGTCATACTTCGCTTACAATAAGTGCTTCCCCAGTATCTCTTCTGGCTTCTTCAGTGAAGGTCAGAATTGTTATGCCTCAGTAGTACCTTGGCTGAATCATAGAAACAAAAAATGGTTTGGGTTGGGAGGGACCAAGAAGTCCACTCCCTGGCAAGCCCACCAGCCCAGGCTGCCCAGTGTCCCATCCAACCTGACGTTGAGCACCTCCAGGGATGGGGCACCCACAGCTTCTCTGGGTAGTCTGTGACAGTGCCACACTGCCCGCTGAATAAAAAAGTATTTCCTAACATCTATGTAGTTTTCCCCTTTTAGTTTAAAACCATTTCCCCTTGCCCTGTCACTACTAGTGTAAAGAGCTGGTCCCCCTCCTGATTGTAAACTCACTTTAAGCACTGGATAGACACAATGAGTTCTCTCTGGAGCCTTCTCTTCTCTAGGCTGAAAAAGCCTAGCTCCCTCAACCTCTCTTCATAGCAGAAGTGTTGCAGTCTTCTGGTTATCTTTGTGGCCCTCCTCTGAATAATCCTGTTGCTGATGAATCAAAATTATTTTCCAGCAATGTGCTAGTTTGAAAGACTTACAGATTGCTAGTGGTGCACAGCCGGCTTCACCTCATCAGACATTTCGCTATATTCAGCCATGGTTGTTTGTACTCCCTTCACAACCAATGGAGACAAACTGATACTTGGGTGATGAATTTAGTCTTACCTTAGCTCCAGCCTGGGCTGCTGTTGCAGGAGTACCCACGGGCTGGGGCTCCTCCAGGCCTCATCCACTGCTGCACTGTGGGCTTCTCCATGGCTGCATGTGGAGATGTGCCCAAGGGCTGCAGGGGGACAGTCTGCTCCTCCGTGAGCCTCTCCTGGCTGCTCCACACCTGGATCGTTTCACGCCCTCCTCCTGCACTGACCCTGGGGGCTGCAGGGCCACTCCTCTCTCATCTCTCACCCCTCTCTCCCAGCTGCAGTTGCACAGCACTGTTTCCCTCCCTTCAATCTGCTCTTCCAGAAGCACACCCACGTCACTCATGGCTCAGCTCTGCCCAGCAGTGGGTCCCTGTTGGAGCTGCTCTGCTCTGACACAGGGGAGCTCTGGGCTCTGCTCACAGAAAGCACCCCTCAGCCCCCACTACAAAAACCTTCCTGCATTAGGCCCAATACATAGGTAACTGTGAAGACTGCAACACAAACTTCTGTTTGGGGAGTGAGGGTAACATCTCTCTGTTTTTCCCCAGGTACGTGCCATTACCTCTGTATGAAATTCAAATGTTCACTTTTCCACTTCTTCCTGTGTTTAAACATCAGGCATTGCATTAAAGCAGCTCAGAGGCTTCATGTGCTCTAAGAGCGCTCTGCACTATTCATTTGTCAAACCTGTTGTACATATTTCTAATGCACTCACTCCCACAGCATTAAGCTGACAGAAATGCTTATCATTATACAGACTCACTGAGATTACCTATTTGGATTCTGACCTTAAGAAACCATGTGAAAAATCCCACCGTGCCCCCAAGAAATTTTGAGAGAGAATTTTTGATTTAAGAAGGATGACAGGAAAAAGATATTTGGTTAGCATTTCGACTCTGGAGAAGACTTGATGGATAGGAATCTGGATAAACCTCGAAGGGCAGTAGATCTTTTCAAAAAGGTAAAGAATGAGTAAGGGAACATTGAAATCCTCAGGAAACCCATACTTTGCTAGAAAGAAACAGTCTTTTTCCCAGCTAAAAACACTACTACAGATCTATTTCCTTGATATTAGAATCTTTAGATTTTTCTGTTTTCTAATAGATCCCTAGAAAAGACTAGATGATTGCAACATGCCGATGAGATCACGCTGTTGAAGGAAATGGGAAGAGACTTAACATGTTAAGTCAACAAAGATGCGCTCAATCTACATTTACCAGACCCTTATAGGAGGTTGTGAACACAGTATCAACAAGTCATCAAATCACAGAATGGCTTAGCTTGGAGGGGATCTTACAAACTATTTGGACCCACCCTCTGCCATGGACTGGTTGCCATCCACCAAATCCTACTGCCCAGGATCCCATCCAACCTGGTGTTGAATGCTTCCACGGATGGGGGCACAGCTCCTCTGGGCAGCCTGTTCCAGCAGCTCACTGCTTTCTGAGTGAAAAATATCTTCCTAACATACAACCTGATTTTCCCCTCTTTTAGTTTAAAAACATTCCCTCTTGTCCTAATACTATCAAATCGTGTAAAATGTCAGACCCCCTCCTGCTTGTAAGCTTCAGGTTCCCTTCAGGTCCTGAAACGACACAGTGAGGTTTTCTGGAACCTTCTCTTCTCCAAATTGAACAAATCCAACTCCCTCAACCTTTCACCACAGGAGAAGTACTAAAGCCCTTTGATCATTACTGTGGCCCTCCTCTGGACCTGCTCCAACAGCTGCTGCTCCTGGCTCTGCCACCGCCATTTGGAAGGCAATGGCACCCAGCAGCTCCCAGCCTACAGGAGTTCATTTGCCCTGCTGAGACAATTCCTTGCTTCAGTGCAGAATGCAATCACACCAGAGCTGTCCACCTGCAGAGAATGCATACAGTTGCATGAAGAAAATGGCCTTACTGTACAAAAAACTGTGCACTCCCTGCTTTCCACACTTCTTTTAAAGGTGGTGGTTTCTTCTTGAAAAGAAAAATAATTAGAAAGGAAGTAGTCAAAATCTGCCATACCCTACTCACCTGATGGGAAGCTAGAGTAAGAAGGACACAGGCCAACATTTAATATCCAAAGCCTGTAATAAGACAGAAAAGTCCTTATTCCTATGCATGTAAATTGCTTTTTCTGACATGGTCCTCAGCCAGAAAAATGTAAAAACAAAGTAAAATCTTAGAGAGAGAAACAGCTTAATCTCTTGCGACTTTCCCTTGTTACATGGGAAAAGAGGCCAACCCCCACTTCACTCTGTTTTCCTTTCAGTCACTTGTAGAGAGAGATAAGGTGTCCCCTGAGCATCCTCTTCTCCAGACTCAACAGTTCCCTCTGTCACTCCTCATGAGACTTGTGCTCCAGACCAACTGCTGGACCCAGCACTTGCAGGTTACATTAACATCCTTTCCCTCCTCCACCAGGCAGATCACTCAATCATAGAAGATCAGTTTAGTTAAGCAGGACCTGCCTTACATGAACCCATGCTGTCTGGGCCTGATCATCCAGTTGTCCCACACATACTGTGTGATCTCACTCAAGATAATCTGCTCCATAAACTTCCCTGGCACTGAAGTCAGACTGACAAGCCTGTAGCTCCCCACATCCTCCTTGTAGGTGGGAACCATATCGGCAAGCCTTCAATCCTCCAAGACCTCTCCAGTGGGCCAGGAATGCTGACAGTCAACTAATCATAAAGGAGAGAGAGAAACAAATTTCTTGTAACATGGTCAATTAACTTATTAAGACCATTTTTGAGTAGACAGCTTCATTCTAAGGTGGTGCTCAGAATGCTCTCAGTAAACAGCTTCAGTCTGCTAGGCTTTTCAAAAGTGCTGATATTGCTTCTGTTTTCTTGACATTTTTTTCTTCCACATAAAACACTAAGAAGCTGCTTGCATGGAGTTTAAGAGCTCTGAAACCAAGGATGTAAAAACTTTGCTGATATAATGAGTGAAACCTCACTGTATCTGTCTAGATTTTTTTTCAGTTGTGAACACAGAACATTCGTGGCCTGTCTTTGAGATTGTCAGTGCTGTCATTATTCTTTCAGTAGCAAGAGGAGACCTGTGCATTCTCCAGAAATACCCACTGAGAGTCTCAGTCAATAAATTAATTTAAATAACATGAGATAAGTGGGGAGAAAAACTTTGAAGTAATCAATCTTGTAATGACTTATTTTTGTGGTTCTATTTAAGAGATTCTTTCCAAAGATAACAAATCTATCGCTTGTATTGACTGAAAACAAGTTATTCCCTGTAGCCAGAAGTAATTATTTCTAGATTATTCTGAGATCATATGAGAGAGGGTTAAAATAACATTAGGAAAATCACTTCAACTATCAAAATATTCAGGGCTTTGTCCTTACAGTGCAGCACAGTACCTAAGCATGCTACCAGATCAATTGAACTGATAGGCAGCATTCTTCTCACTTCACTTTGACATTCTGTGATATAGATCCATTATTTTTTCTTACAACACTGTTCATGCCAAGATGCAATGTTAAAATATAATTAAATAAACCACATTTTCTTTAAAAAAAATCATATACTCCAAAACACTGAAATTTGCTCTGTTGCAAACTGCAGTCCTGGTCTTTTAATATCACAACTTCCATGTAAATTAAGTTTTATGGGTTTGCTACCATTCCAAAGCCCTGCAGATTATCATCGTACTGTGTGACCTTCTCCTGAACCTGTTAAAATAATCAGAATTTTGATCTAAGTGGAAAATCGAGATGAGAAGTAGTTAGCTCTACATATTTTAGAGCTCATCTTTCCCTCAGTTTCATATCATTTCTGTGATTTTCATGGAGACTTTGAATAATCAGTCTTTCAATTTCCCAATTGATTTCTTGAGGTGGAGGTGGATAGAACTGATACCAGTTTCCAAAGTATGAAAAGAAAAATATTCAAGTGGACCCTTGGATAATAAGCAGAAGAATTTCATCCCATACAGACACACACTGACATACACAAGCACACCGTATGTGGCAAGTGCAGATAAAAATCCCCATGGCCATCAACAGTCAGAAATTCTTACCTCAACTTCAGTTTATGGAACTGGGAATTCAACCTTGCTTTACCAGTCAACAGTATAGCACACAGAACCACAGAATTATAGGAGTTGGAAGGGACCTCTAGAGATGATCTAGTTCAACCTCCCCTGTCAAAGCAGCTCCCTAGATCCAGTTGCACAGGTAGGTGTCCAGAATGGTCTTGAGCACAGATTACTCCAATCTTCATCTGAGCCTAGAGACCAGATAGACAGAAAAGTACAAATCTTTGCATTTGGAGTTAGGCTTCTGTTTGTAATCAGGATAACTGTGCTCACAAATTAAATCAGAAAGCTTCATCTTCTAAAAGTAAGGCAGTTACAATGCCTTTCTATTTGAAATCCCATTCGCTGCCCACTATGTGTAGGATTAATCACGAAATAAAAGCTTTATTAATTTTACTTTCATTTTTTGCCTTAATTGTAGTAGAATACACAGCAACTGACACAATGTAAAAAAATTCAAGAAATTTTAACCCCCTCAAAAACCAAACTCTTTGCATATGTTCAAAATTTACAAACTTTGGATATATTGGGAATAAAAGATTGCAATTAAAGAAATCTAGCAGAATAGATGAAGGTTTTTCACACTTGCTATATTACTCTTTACTGACTACCATAAAGGAGAATAATGTAAAGCAGATATCTTGATGAACTTTTGACATTCAGATACTCTAGAGATAGGAGACGTGCCTAGCTATTTTGCATGGAAGAATTTCCATGAGAAAACAAGCTTGGAATTTCTGCACCTTCTTACAGTTGCGTCTTCAGATGGACTATTAAGAAAGAACATCTATAATGTCTTCTGGCATTTAGAAACCTAGGAACTGTGTTTTCTTGCTGCATTTCCCCTTCATTTGTCACAGAAAAAGCAAACAAAAGGAAAAATAATGACTTTTGCCCAGAATAAGTACTGAGATGCAAACTGCAATACATTTTCTCCATGTGAAAGTAATCAGCAAGTCATTTGTTCTGCTGTAAAAGCTGTTTGATACGTTGCCTCAAAAGCACTACAAGAAAGGCTGATAACATACTTCTCCATTTTAGAGACAGCAAGCACCACGCACGCTCAGTGCAGTTATCACCTAGGAAACAAATGATTGCATCTTATTTTTGGCATAAAGCTGTAGGTGTATGGAAGATCTGAAACGTGCTCCCACACAGTACTGAACTCATTCCTCATGATGTCAACAAGAGCAATGAACAGAGCTGTTGGGAAGCACCTCCTAGAGGTAGCCAGAGAACCACCCACGGGTGGGATGTGATGTCAGGGCTCCTCACTGCATGCCTTCCCCAAGAACACTGTGTTATGGCCTGCACAGTGCAGGAGTCAGGCCGGGCAACCATAATAGGCTCTTTAGGCTGAAGATCTCCTAATAAAATCTGTAAGACACCCAGAAGCAGCATGCATCAAGATGTAAAAGCATTCAAATGGATTTTAATGAAACAATTAATTTAAGTGTTCTTCAGATCTTGATGTGAATTGCCTCTGCATCACAGCATTACAGTGGGTTGCTTAATAAATTGATGTATTTTAATGCCAGAAGGGACCATTATGATCATCTAACCTGATGGTTTGCATAGTACAGGTCAGGGAACCTCAGCTGGAAATTGAGTAAGTAAAAGTGAGTAGTTTGGATAAGGCTCTTTTCTCTCTTCCTGAAAGCTTTCAAAACTTGATTTAAAGACTATAAATAATAATGAATTCACAACAGTTCCAGAGAAATGGCTAAGTGAAGCATTATCATGTAAATGTAAACTGTGAAGTTTTTGTATCATATTTTTAATCTTTAGCTTCTAGATTTTAAATTCAAATATATATTTTTTTTCTTTTCATGCCAGGAGCTTGAAATATAACTGTGACCTACTTGGAAAGATCTTGGAAGGGAAATCTTGTGCAGATTTGCTGATCATGAAGTAGGTACAATTATCTTTCCCTCTTTATTTTCCTGCCTTAAGAGCCATCTCTATAACACTCCCAATAGAGACATGCCTGTCTGTACACTGGTTCTTTGGATCAGCATCATTCTTTTCATGTTACCTGTAAATATTTGCCAGGAAAACATAGATTTTGTGAAATTAACCATAGATTTGATTTGGCTGTCATTCACATAGGGAATGTCTGCAAAGCAATATTAGGTATAATTTATACAGAAATAGGTGTATTGCACTCTCTGTCAACGTGGACATGTTTAGCGAATAATAAAAAAAGGGAAATTCATTTCATTTTCAGAAAGGAATGATCTCCTGCATGACTGTTAGTGCACTACGCATTCACAGTATGTCTTATTTCACGGGGGCTTTCGGGGGTAGTAAACCTCATAGTACAAAACTATGTCTTGTCCTATTCTTAACACACATGTACAACCTCATAGACAGCAGGAAAGATCACATGGAATTTATATACAGAAAGAAAATAGAGTGGCCCCTTCTAGAGGGATGCACATTAAAAAGAATCATAGCATGTTTTCATTGATTGTAATGGAATAATAAAGATATGTAACATTTAACAATCTGGTCTGCCACCATTATGGTTCATTGAATTTGCTCTATTTGTATTGTTATGGTAGAAAGAAAATTAACACTTTTTGTCTATACTGTGCCTGGCACAACAGGGTTCATGGTTAGGGATATAAAAAGTACTAACTGTAGTTTCCTTCAGTGGGACTCAGTGTGCACATATGGTATGTCCATATGGAGCTGATTTCAGAATGGGTTCCTTTTGTGCAGAACCTCATGGGTTCATCGATAGAAAATACAAACCTTTCAGCAAGCAGAGAAGCAAAGAGTAAAGCTGATGGCCAGAGGCCATAATGTTCTTTTCCTTTCAAATTTCACAAATTAAAAACAATGAAAAAATCAGCCACCCAGAAATTAAAGTCATAACTGCCTAGATTTGAATTGCTCATTACTTCTGGATACCATATTGTGTCACACAGTGTTAATGCTATAGCCAAGATGTATGCTAATAGATCTAATAGCAAAAAGAAATGATCCAACGAGGGGAGGGCAGCATCTGCACTTGAACAAAATAATGAATAGCCCTATTCCAACCTGATAACATTTCTCAGCTTATGAACTACTGCTTGGTAGGCTGGGGTTAAAACAGTCATCTAAAAATTCCATGTCCTAAGACATCTGCAAAATGATATCATCTTTGCAAAGGAAAATGCACACAAATCAATGTTAATTGCAACATTCATATTTCTGATTTAGTTAAATGCCTTTAAAGCTAGACAATTAAAAAAAAAGCTGAAATGAACACAGGGAATGTAGCAAGATGGAGCCAAAACAAAGACCAAGAGACAAGAAAGAATAATGCTTCTGATGTCAAAGACACAAATTTAAAAGTCTCTGTCCATGGAAATCAGCTTGATCTCCCTCCAAAATATATATTTTTGCAAATAACTCTTTTCAAAAATCTTTGCCATGTAGTTGGTAACAATCTTGCTGCTTCAGTGCTAGGTTAATAGTGAAAGATACCTCAAAGATAAAAACTGATAGTCCTACATGGAAAGCAATGGCTTCTTATAGTGTAAAGACTACAGGATAAATAAATAGAGCTGTAGGTAGATCTGTAGGTAGATTTGAAGAGTTAGAGATATGCATAAGAGATCACATCTACACTACCTCTGCAGCCTTGCTTGAAATTATTATGTTTCCATATGTATCTAAAGAGATATTCTGACCAACATCCATCCACCCGGTGGAAGAATGCCATGCACAAACACAAGAATCTTCATGGCAGTGGGCACATCTTGTATGTATGTATGCTGTGATGAATTCAGGACTGCCCCAATTTCATACTGAATTTCATAGTTACAATATTTAATCTCTTGTTGTCTTTCTGACTTAGCAAGGGAGACAGATTGTAAAATGTCTCCTCTACAGTAGCCGAAGTCTTGACATATATTAAGTGAAATGATTTATTATACTGGCCACAATATGTTAAGACTGAAAGTGTCACTTTATAATTAAATTGTCAGAACAGCTGGTAAGATTTATAAGGGTGATATAACAAAATTATTATTCCAAGGTTTGTGTGTTTCTCATAAATTTTGTTTGCCACTGGAATGTGCATTAGCCATGTGATATTTATAGCATGGGGTTTTCAAGCATAGTTTCAGGGATTAATGTATGAAAAATTAATGTATAAATCCTCAAAAATCAGATTAGTAGGATACAGTAAGAATATTGTCAAAATAAGACTAACAGTCAGACTTCCCAATGTGTTAATTCTATTTTGTGGGGCTCTGAAGACATACTGCAGGCTTAAATGTGCTATACCTTACAAATAACACTTGGATATAGCTGTGTGCAGATTCATTTTGCCCAAGGGAGTCTTCCTGTGGAGCACAGGTTAAAAGCATAGAGGATGTGGCAAAGCAGAAGGAAAGGTGAGTTCACAAATGGTGATACTTATTGCTCACAATGGTGATTCTAAGTCACACATGTAAGTAAACTCAACCTGAGTCTCTTCCTTAAAAGTTTTCAAGATCTACTCTGAACCACATCTTCATGCAGCTGAACAGTTACAGAACCACTAAACATGATGTTCAACTTATGCCATTCCTACAATATACTTCCAAATGCCTCTTAAGTACTGAATTTATTTTTTACTATTTATAAAAACCATTGGGGTTTTTTGTTTATTTGTTTGTTTGTTTGTTTGCTGTTTTTTACCAGTAAAAAAAGAAAATGAACAGGAACTGGTCCATTGAGATTGTCTTTCAGATGAGGAGTTCCTCACATAAGTATCAACACAGGACTTGGGTGTCCAAGCTTCTTCCACGTCTGCTGTGGAAAGGTTGGGAAGGAGGCAATGATCTATACGTAGATACCTAATAACATCTGAAAAACAGTGGTGCCTCAGAGACTGCTCTGAGCAGGCAAAACATCATGTTCGGTGAGGGCAACTTTTACCTTTTTGGATTCCAAGTTGGAACACTGCTGGGATATCCCCAGGACTTGAAAGGCACTGGGTATCTACACCTACCTCTTTCCTAGTTGACGTGACTGGTGACAGCTGGAGTGATGAGTCCTTCAGGTAGATTCCTAACAACCTAGGTAGTTGATCAAATAAATGGCACCTGGAGCTATTTAGGAAGTCTTGGGTTATCTCACCAGCTGCCTATACAGGTGATGGCATATTCTTCTAGCCTGCTTCACTTGAATTTGATCAAACATCTCTATTCCAGAATTCAAACTAAATCCCTGCCTCACTCCTAACAGTTCCATGGAGTTACCTACATGCACGCATCTAAATTCATGCATCGTAACTCCCCAAAGAAATAGCATCTGCCAGATGTGACCTATTGCCTTTCTTGATGTCACATAAGGACTTCATATTCTAAAAACAAACATTACAAGAAAATGTCAAAATAAAGTTGTTCTAAATTGAAATTTTGAAATTGATGAAAAACTTCTCATGAGTTTTCTTGTGTGTTTGTTTGTTCTGAAGGCAGATTGTATATTTTTACATCTGTGAACAGATTTTTAAAAGAAATAATTTTTTTCAATTGATAAATATAGATTTGGCCACTTCATACCAAAAGCAACTCAATGTATTGAAAAGCATAAGAGGAAATTGAGACAGATGAAGATACATTTTGGGTACTTTTAATAAAGCATATGGACTTTTCATTTTCAAATGGCACTGTAGGCAACAATTCAATAAACAAAATAAAACAAAATGATTAAAATTTTTAGACAAATCATGTGTTTAGTGTAATTTCAGTTTGGGATTTTCATGAGAAAAATAATCATATATTTTTTTCTTTTGAACTACAGTAATTTTTGAATTAATTTACAAGGGATTACTGAAAAAAACAGTAACTATTAATTACAGTTATTCTCCAAGAGGAACCTCAGTCTTCTCTGTATTTGTGCATTTTAAGACTGCTTCTCCTTCTCCCTTTTTAATTGGGTTCAAAAATTTCTCCTCTTTCCCCAAACAATATGCAGTAGGAGTAAGCAAGCTATAAATATAATAGTTTCAGGTTTTAAAAAGTGGTAATACAGCTTTTTCGTCCCCTACATTACCAAGATCTATACAGCAACTAAAAAATCATTTCTCAAAAATCCTGTTTTCTCTGTGGCTCCGTGATTTTTATTCTTTTTTAACAAATGATAGCTAGACATATCTTTTCATGACATGATTAATGAAAAATGCCACTTTTCTTAAGTGGTCAGTCCCTACACCACAGTTTCACTACTAAAAGCAGCTATGAAGCTCTAACACATATAGACACCATGACCAGGCTTTTCTGGGTCAAAAATCTTTTTTGAAAAATATTTTGGTTAATAAAAATCTTGAAACATACATAAACCAGATCATTAAAAGAAGCAAACCCTCTGGAAGACTACATTTTACTTATTTTTTTTCCACAATTCTTCAGGATTTTTTCTTCATCTTCAATGATTCCTTTTAAAGTGAGCACAGTTTTTCTGTGGGAAAATAATTTGTTACAGATTTTCCTGCATATGTACCTACTACTATGTAACAAAGTACACAATATGGTAATGTTTAACTATATATATCCACATGCAATTACATGGGCTGCAGTATTCCTTTACAGTAAATAGAATGAAACACGTATTCACAGCATGCAAAATAGATCATCATTAAATAGATGTCTGAAAAGGTTACACAGATTACAAGTAAAACTGTCCTTTTCTCTCCACTGATGTGAAAACCCAGAGTGATATACACAGATGTGTACTCCTACAGTAACATATTTATTTCTTAATTTTTGAAAATAAAAATGATTATAGCAAATAAACACACAAAATAAAGAATATTCAACGTTATTAGTCTTTAAGAAAACAAAAAGACAAGGTTATTTATATGAAGGATAAGGAAACTGAGGAATTAAAATGATACACTGGAAGACAATTCCAATAGAATTTAGCCTGAAAACCTTCAGTTGCTGTTCTCAGGAAGGAAAAAACTTGAAATGAATCCAGGCATGAATTTCAGCTTGGCACTCTCTGAGATACCCTCTTTGTTATTTCCATAGTCATTGCATTCTGAAGTCATCTTATCTATGGACTCCTTCAGTCAAATCTGGATATCTTATTTGAAATCATTCTACTTTACATCTTCAGTAATAATCTCCCAGAAAAGCAAAACAACACTTTGTGTCATGTATTTGCTTATATGTTTGATATTAAGCTTTTTTTTTTTCCATTTACAGAAAATACACTTTTCACTGTTAGAAGGAAAGGCTACCTATCTCTTAATAATATTTGTATTTCAAAAGAATCCCTTGAAACAAAATAAAGATTATAGGACAAACTGATACTGCAAAAATCTATTGTTTCTGGTTTCCCAGTACTTAGCAGTATATAGGCAATACCACTTGAATTTAAACATGAGAACATTTATCTAGCCACTGTAAAGATAGCGTCCATAAAATTGATGTAAACCTGATGATTCTTACAGGTCCCTTCCAACTTGGAATATTCTGATTCTGCGATTCCAAACTGGTCAGTAGAGATGAATAACAAAAAGCATGGACAAGTTCATTTTTGTGACAAACGTCTTGGGAAATCAATCAGCAACTCATTCAGGGTTGCTTTTATTTCTGTTGCTTTTAAGAAATGGTAAATGTTTCAGTGAAGCTGAATGCAAAACAGAGCCACAGTGGTGGGCAGCACATGGCATCTTTGCCGGGATTAAGGACTTCCCAGGGTCACTCCAGTGAGGTAATGCATGGTTAAACACAAGGTTAAATGCAAGGTTAGAATCACTCTTGTATCTCACCTAGCTTCAGATGTCTGTGTTTGAGCTGGCCACTTCCTATTTTCTTTCTGCTAATGGGGAGAAATTGGGACTTACAGAAAGTGATTCAACCACGCTACCCTGCTCATATAACCAAGGCGAAATGTCCACACTCATGAGATGCTGGCATTTCCTCTGAAGGAAGCCCAAGGTGACTAGATCAGGTTTGAGCAGCTGAAATTAGGGCGAGTTGATTCCACTTGAAGTTGTATTCATTTGTATTTACTTATATCTGTACAAGTGATAGGTACAGTTTTGTCATTGACATGAAGGGTACAAACAAGTATCCAAGGATTTTTCAGCTGAGTCAGTATCTGCATGTTTAGACTTAGAAGAGACTAGACTTACATAAAATAATAAATAAAGATGTAATTAATCAACAGAAGAAATTAGAATATTTAACATAAAGCATGTAGTGTAGGAGTCATCAAATTTTACACATCTGTTATAGACATTGTAAAGCTAAATTACCTGAGATCCCATAATAATAAATGGAATGGAGTGAGTACTTCATCTGTGTGATTTTAGCTATGTGAGTTGCTTTAGGTTGAGGGAATTTACATTCTAAAATTTTGTTTGTTAATTTTTTGTGATGTAGTTATTGTTCATTTTTCTACAAATTCTCCAACATAAAAAAGAAAAGAGTCTTTGTGTGGCCCTGGAACAGGTTGCTTCATCTCTCTTGACTTCAGTTTCTTTACCTGTAAATGAAGGCAAAATACCTAATTATTACAGCATACCGATACATAAAACACATTTATGCTTACTAACCATTTACAGTTCTCAAGGTGATATAAAGTATTCAAAGCACGTACAGAAATGTGTTGATCAGGACAAAACTAAATGCATACAAGGACACTTTTAAGTAGTGTACAGTCCAAGGAAATAAGTCTATTAATAATTGAGCTAATAAAAACTTTGTCCAACAAGAAAAGAATTTGGGGGTAACAACGTTCAGCGGAAGTCCATGGCAATGCAATTGTGGTGTACATATTACAGACTACCAGACACCTTTTAGGAATCCATTTTTTCCTGTGGATATTCTTAGATAGTGCAAATTTAAAGGAATTATTTGTGGTCCAGTTCCACTGCAGTTAATCAGAGCACCTAGGTGGTGCAATCTGGCTTGATGCATCAGAAAAGATCAGCAGAGCTGATCACAAGAGTAGTAATGACATTAGTTGCAATGTATTAAACATGATGTAGGAACCAAGGGGTGAAATCCCATAAGGGAAAAGGCCAAATGAGAGAGGCATTATTGAGAATTTAGTCTTTAAAATGACAGAGTTCTGAGGCTTTTCCCATACCATCAACTGCTTCCAGCAGCAGTTCCAGCAACCTATCAAATGATGCTGATCACAAGGAGGAAAGCAGACATAATGGAAGCAAAGGAACTGTGCTATCACCTCACAAATTTTACGATACACCTCACAGGAGGGGAGCATGCATGGAACATAAGGATATGCTTAGGGACCGGAAGGAAGGATTTACCCCTTTACTCCTCTAATAACCCGTATTACAAAGTCTGTATGCTAAACACAGTCACAGAGCTGACATGCTTCTTTGATTAGTTGAATTCTATCCACTAATCTTTTAACATGCAAGGTATGTGAGCAGTAAAAAAAATCAGCAAAGAAAATGTAATCCATAAAAGTAATTACCCTGCAAAACATCGATGGTTCTGAATAGCAAGGCCAAAGTCTGATATTTTCATGCACTGAAAGACAGAAAAGGAGCTTTGCCCCATGTGACAAAGACATTTCCCGAAAGTAGAGCAGAACTAATACTTCTAACTCTGGGAGAACCCAAAATATCAGACTTAGGAAACCTGAACCATCACTCCATACAGAAAAGTTATAGGAAAATGTTTTTAAGGATTTCTGATCTTTCTGAGCTGTTTTCCATGATACAATCTTTTATCACCTGAAGGCAGAGTCTGCTTTTAAGCAGGATATGCTAAATGATCACTGTAAATATATATATAAAAAACCTTCAAGAAGTAATTTGTACAAAGGGCTTGAAATCCAAGTCTCTTTTCACTGCTGTTTGCTAATTGGTTCTTCAAGAGTGGTGTTAGGATTAACCACATGCACATTGTTAGTAATTTTCATGCTGTATCCACACATACAGTATTTTTCTCATGGTATTCTCATCACTCTTCATTAATGAAGCAGTCTGTTTACACTCTTAGACACATACATGATGTATCCACACGTTTGAGAGAGTTAACTAACACAATATTGTTTTTTGTCTTTTGAGATTGAAAGTCCAAACTCAACATAAATTTGATTGAATTTAAACTAAATCACACTAAAATTTACTAACATTTGAAGATCTTCTAGCAGAATCTTCTTGGTGTCTGACACTGAATTTATTTAAAAAAAAAAACAAGAGTAGTAATTTAATGTTGGAGTTCTAGCCCAAATGTCTCTAAATGCCCAGTTTTAACACTATAGTTTCACTACTAATTGAAATAATATTCTTTTGTCATACCCACCATGATATGCCACCTTTTTTACCTAAGCAGGATACACACACAAAAGATGAAGCCTGTACATTTGTATAAATATTTTATGCAGCGAGATAAAAAACACTGTCTATTGTATATGAAAACAGCAAAATGGAAAATCCTGGCCACAAGCATGAAATTTTTAATGTTTTTATATATTCTTGTAAAGGCATCAAAAATGGTAAAGTTCTCTTTAGAAAGACACACTGAAGTCTGCTTCTCCCACCTTCCCAGTGATCTGCCAAATCACTGCTCTCAGAACTCAGTCAGTCCTACACAGATACTGAAATTGGTCTTCTGATGGTCATGATGGACTTGCCTTTTCCCCAAGACCATACTTTGACAAAAAGATCCTAATGCCAAGGCTCTCACATATCACAAGGTAAATTTAAACACTCTGGATACAAGAACCTCTTACGCTTATATCAGAAATACTAGACATATTTCTTCTTAAACAAACTCAAGCAGTTTGCCTTAGTATCTTAATACTCTGTACCACTGACTTATCCCTTCCCAAACTACCATTTTCTACGTTGATGTTCTCTGCCTTGAGAAGAATAAAGGACTTTCAAGAATATATATTTTTCCAAGTTTCTTCCTAGGTACATGAAGTCTCCCAGGACCTGTGAGTACCGTTGGGGTGTTTATTACATCAGTGTGAATCACCTGAAAGTAATCTGTTTTGTTGGCCACAGAATTTCTTTCTTTCACACCATTCTTTTCATTTTTTTCTTCTGAAAATTTTGATAGCATTTTTTTTTCATTTGAAAAACAAAACAAAAATCTCAAGATCTTTGCTGTTGAGTTTGAAGGAGATGCATATGTATTTGGTATGTAGTAATATGTATTTGAGTGGTTGTGCAGTCTCCTCCTTGGAGATCTTCGAAAGCCAGCATAGTCCTTGGCACCCTGCATTGGATGTCCCTGCTAGAGCAAGGATTGGACCAGATGGACCTAGAGATCCCTTCCAATCCCAGCCATTCTCTGATTCTGCAATTCTATGACAATATTTATGCTGCTCTGCAGTAGAGACCTCAAACAGGCTGGAGAAATATGTTCTAAACATACCGCAGGCCTCAGTGAAGCAGAATTTAAGCTGTTTTTGTTTTAAAAGTGATCAAACAAAAGGATTTTGTTGTGCTGTGTCTTGGTCTCACAATAGGCCGTGGCAGGTGTAAAATGGATCTGAAAACAGAACAAGTCTGAAGAGACATTTCTCTGGATTGATCTTCCATTCTCAGACAGTTCAAAGATTTCTGGAGCCAGATATGATGTCTTTGCATTAGCCTTGATAAACTTCTCTTCCTGAATTTGCCTCATCAGATTTAAAGCCTATGAAAATTTTCATCAGCAAAGAATGTAGCTGATAAACTATGGCTTACATGAAGAAAAATCCCTTGTAGCCTATTTTTTACATATTACATTCTAATAAAAAATAAGGAGAAATGTGATAAATCATTCCCAATTCAGCTTCTCTTTCTAACTCAAAACTATCAGCTGTTATCAGAATCATTGTACATTACTTTGGAAGGAAGTTTTTTTTCATTTTCCCAGATGCCTGATGTCTTACCAAGATATTTTGTTCTTTATTCAGTGAGTTTGAAGCATGAGAAACTGCTATTCGCATTGAAGTGAAATTGAATGTCAAGGCCTTATTTATATATTTATTTAACTGTGGATTAATTAGTAAAGTTCTACAGAGAAAGTCAAATTCAGTACAATTTGATACTTCATTAGTGGTTATTTGGACAGGAGGTTGAAATCAGAGACTACATCTTATATTTGAGTTTTTTGTGTAGCTGGACCTTTGAGTATTGTCAGACAGTTCTGGAAGGTTAATAAGATTTTTTGAATTCTAAACAATGTATGTCTTTTTACCTTATCTTCTGTATACTGTAGAGAGGTTTAAATTAATAGAAATGTGAGCAGAGCTATTATAATTGCCTGCTTTACTGTTTGCATTATCTCTTTGCAGTGATCGGGGCTGAAGAACCGCACCATCTTCTCTGCTCTGCAGGACAGGGAAAGTAGAGGTTGGGTTGTTCTGCAGATTGGTAGGTCAGCTCATTCTTGCCTACTGCAAAACAGGGGTCCCCTCTTGAAAATCTTACAGTAATAAGCAGATGAACATGTATCAGAATGGGAGGTTAGTTCATTTTCCACAACTTCTCACATGGTGGCTTTTGTTTCCACATCTATTGTATATTGTAGTCTCAGCCAGCATTATTTTATCTGATCTACACCTTCTTACCAGAGTTACGGAGATAAGGGGGCTTCAGGCAAATCAAAAGTTGTGGACTTTCAGAAGTTGATAAAAATAAAAACTTGTGTTTCTTTAGGAGTTTTCTGAAATATTTGAGTGTCTAGTCAGACTAGCTGCTCTTGAAGCCCAAAGGAGATAACCTTCTCCCAGGTTAAGATGGAATTGAAAGGAAAAAGCCTTAACGTAGCTAGTGAGATTAATTTCTTCTGTACGTATATTCTCCACTATAACTATCCACATTTAATCACATTTACATCACTTCTTCATTTTAAAACCTATTATGTATTTAATATATTATATGATAGAGTCCACTGTCTGCCACCATCCAAAAAAAGAGATTTGGCAGATTTCTGGAACACACTAAAATATCTGTAGCATTTTCACTGCTGTTTTAAATATTCAAAGACACTTTTTTGTTAGTCCATTAAAGAGACAAATTTATAAATAAAATATTTGAACAAAGAGAAAAATTTGCATGTGATATACTTATCTGATGCATAGGTCCCCATGCTATCTGCCAGGAAAGGCAAGGCTTCATAAAATCCCAATTGAGCTCAACTCAAGAGCTTATATGAATGATCTGAGCCTCAGAAGGTCCCAGCTGGTTTATACAAACATACTCATCCTGACTGATTCACTCCTTCCTTTTTCAAACGCAGTTTTTGATACTGCAAAGCCATGTTTGCTTTACCACTAGAAGCAGCTGAGACCTGAGATTGTGTTAAATCTCTCACTTTTTTAATATACTATTTGATGTTCTGTTTTCCAAAACGCATGCTTACACAAAAACATTCTCTAGGAGCTTTTATTGCTCTTGTGTGTCTCCACGGACCTGGATGAATGGAGCAGGATAGGTCTATGAGAAGGACCTGAAGGCATTCAGGAATGGAGAAACACTTATTAGACACAGTGCTTCTGAAAAGGAGCTACTAAAGTGGGTAACCCCAGAGGAAAGTTCCCCCAAGCCAACTTGCAGACTTGAGTTTGTCAGAGGATAGAGGGAAGGAGGAAGAAGATTATACGCTGAAAAAAAAAAGCTAAGACTGTTACAATTGACACAGCAGGGAGTACCTGCCATGAGGAGTAAGAATGGAGGCTGACAAAATGGGTGAGTTAGTCTGAGAACCCTGAGAGCAGTGATTACCCTTGTTTCTCCTCAAGCTGTTTCCACTTCTAGTTTTGCATAAACTGGAGTGCTTGTCTGACCACTCAGAAGGATAATTCCCCTTGGAAAAGAAGCAGAATATGGATAGTTTTCCAGCAGACTGCTGAAAAACTTTCTGTCCTTTCAGCACCAGTAAGCTGTTAGATGAAACTGGGATTTCCTAAACCTCTATACTATTATCCACCCAGTTAAATCTGGGCCCTAGCATCCTATCAAACTGTAATGCACATATCAGCCACACAATAGCAAAAATTGTGAACTTTTCCTCTAAAAGGCATTCAGGCTTACCAAAATTTCTACTCTACTCCCAAAAATCAGAATCTAAGATGATCTTCTGCAAAAGCAGAAATGAATTATAAGCAGAGTGTAACAAAATTATAGAAAATATTGCTTCAGGATTGACATCAAGACTGATGGGTATCAGATGGGTTTTGTGTAGCTTGCAGCAGAGATCTAAATAGTACAGATCAATAAGTATCTACTTTAATATTGTCTTCAGTTTATACCAGGTTATAATTGCCTTTTGACTTTTGCTTCTGTTTCTACATTCTTATTACTGTGATTGCATAACTTCTCTTTAGCCTTCCTTTGGATGGCAGAGCTGTTACTCCTTTTATCATATCTCTACACACTGGCTGTAATTCCCAGTCATTGTTTTCAGACCAGTGGCTGGTATGCACGCAGCCTCTTGGGCTGCCAGTATCAGATGAAAAACACTGTGGCCACATTGTTCATTGCATGGGGGTTCATTGTAAGGGAGTTGGACTAGATGATCTTTATAGGTCTCTTTCAACTCAAAGAGTTCTAGAATTATATGATTCTGTAGTAAATACACTGATCCTGTAAAACTCATTGGTTCAGTGGTGTTAAAATGGGCAGACTAACTTCATGTCAGCCAGCTTTGTAACCAGTGAAATATCTTCTGCCCATACCTTCCTGTTCCTGCTAGAACATGAACATGCATTTCTCCTCTTTGCATATGCTACAAAAACAACATCTATAGCACTGGCTCTGCCTTCACTGAGCAATTCATCATTGCTGAGACTGGGGATTCAAACACAGAGCAGGTTAATGTTGTGATGAGTAAGGGGGTTGATTCAATAATGCAGTGATTGCTCTTGGTAAAATTATGCCATAACATAATTCTAGCCAAGGAAACCAGCTACATACATGAATTTTTCTACAAGAGCTCAGGGCTGAGGTTGGCAAAGGGTGGCAGGATTGCTTTGACATGCTGCACTTGCTGAGCTTGATTAAACTTGGTCCGCACTGAATTTCAGATTAGGGGCTGACACCCCACTCATGACTGAATATGCCTGCGGGTATATCCATCACATCATCAGCTGTGCTGAGACGATATTAGGTATGCTACTCCTGAGTTAAGAGTTGATTACTTACAGGGCTCAGAATCATTTTTCAGCCTGAGGCCATGCTCCTTTCATACATCTAAATGGGTGTTTAAGTCTTATTTCCGGATATCATACCAAAAAAGGTGTGGGAGTATTTATCTTCAACTAAAATCATGTGGGAGTTCATAGCCTGCTTCTCAATCAAGAGCCAAACGCTTACACTCTAATCAGAAACACGATTTCTTCTCACCAAAGGATTAGAAATTGATTATAGAAAGTGAATATTTTCCTTTTCCTCACATAAACTTTGAATGCTTGGCTTTTTCATGTTTCTTGTTGATAAATAGGACTCTTAATAGTAGTACCTATGACACGCACAGATACCACTGTTCTACTTCCACCACTGTTCTCCCTGTTCTGCAGACCAGGAGCCAGCTTTGGCTCATGGATAAGCCACCAAAATGACTGACAGTTCCATCTGGAATTTGGAACATGGAAAGAGAAGAAAAAACAATACTTCAGCTACATGAAATACAAGCTCAGCAGAAGCTCAGGCAAACATCTGAAACATGGTTCCTCGTGTAGTGCATAAGGATGCTGATGCTGGACAACAGCAAATAGTGACTAAGGATCAGGGAGCATGATTTAAGCCTACTGGTTTGCCGAGCTGAATTTCCTGGCTGGCTAATAGCCTATCTTTCTTCACATTTGTCAGTGCTCCCTCACTGTCTAAGGGTCCTTGCACTCATCCATCTCAAATAGCCATGTGTTATTTTCCAATTTTTCTCTATACAGATTTTTTTCTCTACATGAGGTAGAGCCCCATGCTAAGTTGTTCTTGGAGGTTTCCTCTGCAGGACCCAAATTTAAGGTGATTCATGATCATTTTTATTCTAGAATCAGATAAAGTTCGATATGGCCACCAAACTGTGTAAGAAATTGTCTACTATAGCCATGCTCATCTTATAGTCAACATAGCATTTGTCAGCCTTGAATAAATAAGTCCTGACCCATACTCAGATGTTGGGACTCGGATGTGAGAATGTAATTTCAGTGTGTGCAGCATGATGATGAATTTTGCCAATGGCAAAAGGGAAAGTTCTCAATTTTTGCTTATGCACAAACTTCAGTTAAAAATAAATGATGGTTCTTTTAGAATTCTCTCAGAAGTGTGGGTTGAATTTTGGGTGGCCATTTGTGCAGCCAGGAGTTGTACTCGATGACTAGTGTAGGTCCTCTCCAGCTCAGGATATTCCAGAATTCTATGATGATTGCCAGAAGTGAAGAAGGAATAGAAAGTCTTATGAGATTTTATTACTGATGAAAATTTGGCCTGAATGCAGCACATGAGGCATGACTATCTCATGTTTTGGTGACCCTGCAGTCATGCAGGGGAATAGGAGTATGTATTGTCTTTCTTATGGTTGTTCATGAATGGAAAGGTTGATTTTCCAAATACTATCTGAATCACTGACAGTTAATTAAAGGAAGCTCCTGCTCATCAGTAGGTCAAGAAGGGTAGCATGTGCTTCCCATCAGACATATTTCTTATTCAGAGTTTCTCATTCATACAGTTTCACAGGAGATTCCTCTGTTAGCTGCTTCAGAGATGTGTCATATGACAAACACCAAGACTTGTATTCTTTTTTTTAACACTGAACATGAAATCTCCGTTGAATATAAACATAAGATATTGAAAGTATTCTTGTGTATGGCTGTCTGCTTAAATATACATTTAAGTGCTATTCTGGTTCGCTCTGAGGCTTTGCCTCGAGCCTTTCCTAATCCCCATAGCTTTTCATTGAAAATTAGAAAATACATATCGTTATCCTCAGAGATGGGTCTCTTCTCATGTGTAGCAGTGTTGCACTAGCCTCCACAGGAGGAACACTAAATGAAATAGAATGCAAAGGTTCCCCAAACAGCCAGGAAGAAAGAAAATAAAATAAATCAAACACGCAGCATTTCTGTGATGAAATCTGTTTTACAAACCTAGCATGGAAACCAGGGAAAACAGTCAAACAACAGTAAGCATCAGCCTGTGGTTAGAACTACTTGTGAAAATGCAGCTCCCATTCCCTCGCTCTTTCTGCTCCAAGAATTAAAATCACAAGCACTCAGAGATAATCTCCCTGAATATCTGAGGCGTAGAAGCCAACAGGATTAAAGCACCTCGTGCTCCTCAGCACGGTCATGTGGTGACCTGCTGATCCCAGCAGAAGGCATCGTTTCCCAGCAGAGCTCTCACTTCATTCCCCTAGAAGTTGCTCCTGCCTTCCTGAGATTCTCTGTAGTCATTTTTCCTGTAGGAAATAAATAAATAAATAAATTAAAATAAAAGAGATTCAAGCAACTGCAACAATGACAACAAAACTCCTGCAGTTTTACTAGAAACAGTGACAAAGAAAACTGCATAACTTAAGTGCAGTTTGCCCAGAAGTAAACCAGCAGCTGTCCCTGCTTCAAGGGGCAATTTCAAGGCACGTATAAGTTCGAATGCTTCTTGTATAGCTCTACTATGGCTGATCAGAAGAAGAAACAGAGGTGAGTTATCTGGGGTAATGTACTGAGCAAAGCACATACATTTGGTGTTTCCTGATGGGAGAAAGAGAGAAGTCAAGGTTTCATTTCCAGGTCCCTCTAAAAATACTGCTAACAAGTCTGATATCAAATTGCCCACAATTCACACAAAACTGCAGAGATTTGGGTGCAGATTTTGCCATGCAGTTATCTATTAAAGTGCTAGACATTCCTGGGAAATTCTTTTCTTTTTTTCTTGACCATTTTTCACCTTATAGGGTTACTTTGCCATATGCTGGTCTGGAAAAGTCAGCTGAAGCAGCAATATAAAAATATCAAGCAAAATAATTTATTCTTTCCCTGTCCTATGTGCACACTAATAATAATTTTCTCATTTTTGTGCTCACTGTCCTTATTGAACTGATCAGATTTTCTGGATCTTTTTTTAAACAATAATTTACACAAAAGCATATTATCAAACAGTGGTGCTGAATAGCCAACTGTAGTTCCTCTGCCCAAATTTTAATCTTGCTTCTTCTCCAGTCGCAAAAAGAAAGCAATCATGTGCCAGGCAGAAGATTAATATTTTGCAATAAATGCCTTCATTTTGAAACCTGTAGGGGGTGGGGAAAAAAGTTACTTGGCTTTCATCCACAACATGTGATAATCAGATTAATCACAGAAGTGTATTCTGTGTGTAAATGCATCCAGGGTAGGAATGGGGAAGAACATTGGACGGTGCACAGTAGCAGAAGTCAGTGGTGAAGCATTTCCAGTTGGGCGGAGAACTTTCACACTCAGGACATTGGAGCAACCAGAGAGAATTCTCCATGCACTGAAGTGTAACGCTGATGCTCTCCTGCTGCTCTGTGAGGATGATTCTGTTTGCCATGGGCTTACTGCTGGTCATCATTCAGCCATCCACTGGGCAGTTCCCCAGAGTCTGTGCAAATACGCAGAGCTTGCTGAGGAAGGAGTGCTGTCCTCCCTGGGATGGAGATGGGTCCCCTTGCGGAGAGCGTTCCAACAGAGGAACCTGCCAGCACATCCTTCTCTCTCAGGCTCCTCTGGGACCACAGTTCCCTTTCTCAGGAGTGGATGATAGAGAGGATTGGCCTTCTGTGTTCTACAACCGGACGTGCAGATGTAGAGGCAACTTCATGGGGTTCAACTGTGGGGAGTGCAAGTTTGGCTTCTCAGGACGAAACTGCACTGAGAGGAGACTGAGAACAAGAAGAAACATCTTCCAGCTCACTGTCAGTGAGAAGGACAAGTTCCTTGCCTACCTTAACCTGGCAAAGAACATCCCCAGCAAGGACTATGTCATTGCTACTGGCACATATGCTCAGATGAACAACGGCTCTAACCCTATGTTCCGAAATATCAACGTGTATGATCTCTTCGTCTGGATGCATTATTATGCCTCTCGAGACACACTCTTAGGTGGGTCCATTGTGTGGCGGGACATTGATTTTGCCCATGAAGCCCCTGGTTTTCTGCCTTGGCATCGTGCTTTTCTGCTGCTGTGGGAACGCGAGATACAGAAGATAACGGGTGATGAAAACTTCACCATCCCCTACTGGGACTGGCGAGATGCAGAGGACTGTGCGATCTGCACTGATGAATACATGGGTGGCCAACACCCCACCAACCCTAATTTACTCAGCCCAGCATCATTTTTCTCCTCATGGCAGGTAAGAACAGGTGAAGGGATGAAGGTGGGGGGGGCAAGAGCAAGGGGCAGAATCAGGGGAAGGGAAAAGGTGGTTGTGCCCAAACTATTCAACCTGACTTTAGGTACTTAAGTGAGGTGCACTATCTGGAGAGAAAGTAAACTGCTTTCCAGATTTTACGTGGATCTTCATTTAGAGTATTCATTCATCTCTTTATCTCTACTTGGACTGTAGAACATAGTATAATTATGAATAAAAGTCAGTCTAGAGGGAGGAAAGTCATGCCTTTGTTTCCAGACATGAGCTTTAGCAGGCTGAACAGGCTTGAGTCTGCTGGAGCAGCCATCTGAGGTAAAGATATATGTATGCAAATAACTAGCACACAATCACTGCAGAATGGTTGGTGACTGAATGAAGTAAATGGTTTTAAGAAGGTCTACTCCTCTCTCAGTGACTTCCTACATCAAGAATTAAAACTATCCAATTAGTCTTGTCTGCTTTCAACATAAATAAGCAAATAAATAAGGAAATAATCCTTAGAGCATGGAAGAAACATCTGTGCTATTTACCTCAGTAGTTCAGAAGAAAAATATGAAGTGATCTCTGTTGCTCAAAGGAAATAAGTATGTTCAGCAGCCATTCCTTCCACTTAAAAACACTGAGTTAGTCCGTAAACCCAGATTACATATTTACCTAGGTGACACAATCTCATATTGTCATACTATATTGTGCTGTTCTAACACTGAGAGCTTCTAGAGTTTACTTGGCTCTTGCTCATTATTATCACAACGCCTAAAATACAGTGGCAGAGGTCTACTGGCTTCCACAGACTGATTCCATCATGACAGTAACAACAGTTCCTTCACTGAAATCTGTGATTATGCTGGTGTAAATCTAGCTCTGTTCTATTTATTTCTGTACCAACTACCCAAATGAAGATTGAGCAGTGTTAGTGATTTAATGGAAAGTGAAAGAGATACAAGCCAGCAGCTCTCTGATATTCTGGCCTTATAAAACAATGAATAACTGGGGTTACTGGGCTGTTTTTCTGCATTTAATCTTGACTTGTGCCCTCTAAATAATATAGTCTACGTCTAGTGCTGTAAACTCAAGCACTTCCCTCTATTATAGCAGACCTATTTTAGTATATTCTCTTGAAAAAATATTATATGTATTACATAAATACATATATATGTAAATATATGTACTATGTTGAATGTATGTGTATATTTATATTTAATTGTTGCCTTCATAGGTACTTTTCAGGGACCATTTCTAGGTGGTTGTTTGCATAAAGTTACATTGTTTGGGAAACTAAGATGCTGTGTTTTGCTTTTAGTATAGATATTTCATGCTCTTTGGTCTGATTTTGGGTTTGGAGCCAGAAAATGGACTAAAGGACCCTTATGGGTCCCTTCCAATTTGAGTCATTCTGTGATTCTGTAATTTGGTCTTAATGCCCAGGAACATTCCTGGCCACACATAGTTTAGCCATAGACATAAAATAAAGAGAGTCAAAAACACATATTATGATCTCATATGTAAAGACTACCCTGATTTCTAATACTATGAATCAAGATGAACTCCTCTAACTAAATTGGATTGCATAACCAGAATGAAGTAGATCTGATCCTGTTCTGTGCTCAGCTAAATAAAGAGTTACAGGAAATGGTACAAGTGTTAACGTGGAATAAATGGAACCAGAATTGAGCTGGCTATATTTATCAAGTGGAGCTTTCAATGCAGTGTACTGGATGAGATAACCAGTGCAGTAGGAGGCAGGTTGTATAAGGAATCAGCAAGCTGCTAGCAGTGTTTTCTAAAAACCCTGGAGGGTTCAGATAGTTAGGTTTAGTTCTCTTTTTCAAAGATATTATTAACAATAACCAGATTCTTAGCACTCCATCCTTGTGAAAAGTACCCAGCCACTTTACCAGTCACAGTGAATATATTTAAGAACTAAACAGTTTATAACTTCTCATTTAAGGTTATTGTCATAGATATATTCTGGAAATAAACACGGTTTCATGAAATCAGTGCTTTTAAAAACATACCTTTTATAACTTCAGTAGGCACAACAATGGATATTGTTCTATATTTAAAATATATTCAGTGTCAGTCTCTATAAGTAAAAACACCTAAATTCTTTGATGAAGCTTTCCAAGTTGTTTCTGAAAATGAATATTTATCACATATTTTTCAGTCACTTCTGGAAACATTACACTTTTATGAAAGTTTCCAAAATAGCACTTATAGCACAGTTTTAACTTCAAAGGGTGTTATTCAACTTTAACATCTTCTATCAGCTGCCTTATCTAGGAAAGAATGACTAAGATTGAACGGAGTGGCATTTTC
Organism: Odontophorus gujanensis; assembly: GCA_013399175.1. Taxonomy (NCBI): domain Eukaryota; kingdom Metazoa; phylum Chordata; class Aves; order Galliformes; family Odontophoridae; genus Odontophorus; species Odontophorus gujanensis. The sequence continues at coordinate 218,597 of VXAB01005254.1, forward strand.
AGTCAGTGAGCTTTGGGTGAAGGTACAGTACTAACTGATATTTCTTCATTGGTATTGAATCAAAATTTTAACACTGGTTTATGATGGAATAAATTAATTGACACAGTTCTTTCAAGTAGCACAAAATAAGAGATTAGAATCTTACTCCAGAAAATCGAAAGGTAACAAAAACAACCAGAAAAAAAAAAGAAAAACAAAACAGAAAACAGATCTGCTGCAGAATATGTTGATTATCTAAGCTCTGTAGATAAACAAGGAAATTTTAAAAAAAAAAAAAAAAAAACAAAACAGAAAACACAATTCCTCTGGGCAGCCTGTTCCAGCAGACTTAAATCTACCTTCTTTTATTTTAAAGCCATTTTCTCTTGCCCTATCACAACAAGAGGAAGATCCAGAAATGTGAAGGAATTTAGGCTTTCAGTAAATATACAGATTAAAAAGAGGCCAAGAGAAACCTCTTAAATAACGAGTCTGTAATGTAGTGTCCTTTTATAATATTAAGTCCATTTCTAAAGCATAACAAAACAATATCTGGTATAGGAGGAAAGTCTGCTCAAGATACAGTTATGGATTTTAAAAAGGCAAAGTATCTATTTGCAGAACAGCATCTCTCTTTTTTTTAAATCCCTAAAGAAAGGAGAAAATACTTTATTCCATTGAGAAGTTGCCATGGCAACATGGATACCCATGAATACATGCTGAAATTCTTGCTTTCCCCTTACTTTTATTTGGCATGCTGCTGTTACCACTTAGCTGAGTGAATTATCTGTACACATTTTTCTCATGTTTACCACCTAAGTGAAACTTCTGATTCCTGCCTATGTTTTTACCAGTAAGACTATCAGGAATCTTTAGTGGTTTTGTTTGCTTCTTACATGCTTCACAGTGGTTAGAAAGGATTTTCCTATCCTTTCAGCTACATCCTTGCGATGATTCAAATGTTGCATTTAGATTTATTTAGGACTGTATAACATCTTTACCAAGTTTTATAATTCTATGCCAGTTTATCAGAAGGCAAGGTGAGAAATGCAGCTCTTCCATGACATTTTGAAAGTGTTATGTTTTAGTGATCATTTCTATAATTATTCAAGCTAAATAATTTGCTAAAGAAATAATTAATCATGATGTGTTGCTTAAATAGCAGTGACTGTAATTCTGCTCTCCTCTTCACCGGAGATAATGTGGGGAAATTACTGAAGCCAATGGAGCTGCAAATGTAAAAATAAATATATACCTAAATATATACTAAAAGCATTCTGCAATTAAAAGCAGAACATTTCTTCCGGGATTTAGCATCAGAGTTCTGGGGTTCCCCCCATGTGCTAGACAAGAAATGAGGAAAATATAAATGCTAAAAAGGTTTATAATTGTGCAGCCAGGCTACACCACTGACTTCATCCTCCATCCCTCAAATTCTCTCCCTCCTAAAAGAAGAGTTATTTGTGAGAAGTAATTGCTTAGTGTGGAGAGCTGCCTACTCTCAGCTGTGATGGTGAAAGCCTGGAGCCAATTCTTTGATTCAAGCACCAAGAATTTCCCTTAGCACTTCTTTCTATATTGCCCTGCAGAACCACAAATGGAAAGTTACTACAAAAGGGAAACAAGTTCCAAAAATGCCAAGTGGATACAAGGGTCTTGAACTGATAATGGCAGTACTTTATATCCATTACCTGGAAATATGACTTGATAAAAAATATGAATTTCTGTTATTCAGGCACTGCTAGTTAATTCTAAGCACAGCATATCACTGACCTGTGCTGCTAGTTGAATAATCTGAAGGAATCATTTGAAGCACTATTTTCTGTCCACCTTTAAAAATGAAAATCATTGAATGGCTTAGGTTGGAGAGGGCCTCAAAGGTCAGCAGTTCCAACCCCTTTGCTAATGACACGCTAAAAGTCAACCACTAGATCAGGCTGCCGAGGACCCCATTCAATGCAGCCTTTAATACCTCCAGAGATGAGGCATCCACAATTCCTCTGGGCAGCCTGTTCCAGCAGATCACCATCCTCTGAGTAAAATTTTCTTCCTAACATCTAACTTAAATCTACCTTCTTTTATTTTAAAGCCATTTTCTCTTGCCCTATCATAGTTGGACTGCAAGAAGTCAGTTCCCCTCTTGCTTGTAAGCTCCCTTCAAGTATTGGAAGGCTACAATGAGGTCTCCACTGGACTTTCTCCATTCCAAGATTAACAAGCCCAACTCCCTCAACCGTTCTTCTTAGGAGAGTTGTTCCAGCCCATTGATCATCTTCATGGCCTCCAACATGGCCTCCCCCACTGCAACAGCTCTACATCCTTCCTGTACTGGAAACACCAAACTTGAACACAATACTCCAGCTGGGGCCTCACAAGGGCGGAGTAGAGTGGGACAATCCCCATCCTTGCTGGTCATTCCCCTTTTGATGCAGCCCAGGATGCAGTTGGCCTTATGGGTTGTAATAGCACACTGCTGGCTCATGTCTAGCTTTTCCTTCCAAGTCCATCTCTGCAGAGCTGCTCACAATAAGTTCTTCTCCCTATCTGTACTTGTATCTGGGATTGCCTCAACCCAAGTGCAACACCTGGCACCTTGCCCCATTAGATTATTGTGTGACAACTATTCAAGCATGTTCAGGTAGCTTCCTGCCTCATCATCCTTATTTCTAGTTCTGGAGGATGGAGAGCTCCTGTGCCCTCAGAAAGACGCCCTTAGGATCCTACCAGCTTCGTTATGTTTCTTTGTCCCTATGGAGAGTTTCCCAGATTTTCTAATCCAACAGTTCCTTAAACAGCCAGAAGTTCACTCTCCTGAAGTACAAGGGCTGATTCTACTCTTTGCCAGGCCTGTGTTCGTCAAGATCACAAATTCAACCAGGACATGGTAACAGCAGCCCAGAGTGCCTCCAATATTAACATCTTTAATGATCTCCTCTGCCTTGGTGAGCACCAGATCCAGCACTGCTTCACCTCTGGTTGGTCTGTCCAAAACTTGAATTAGAGTTACCATTAATGGACTCCAGGAGTCTCCTGGATTGCTTACAGCTCACTGTGTTGTCTTGCCAGCAGATATCTGGGTGGTTGAAATCCCCGATCAGGATGAGACCTCATGATTGCAAAACTTCTTGTAGCTTCTCCTGCCTTGCTTATCCCTTTTAAAAAACTCATAGCCCTCAATCATTGAACTCCAGTTATGTGAGTCACCCCACCGTGTTTCTGAGATAGCAATAAAATCATAGTTTTCCAATTGCAACATGGTTTCCAATTCCTCCTGCTTATTTCCCATGCCGTGTGCATTACTATAGAGGCAGTTCAGCTGAGCTTTCATCCACAATACCTTTTTGGAGGAGCCCTCCCATAAATATCTGAAAAAAATCTGAGGTTTTCCCCTGCTGCTTCCTAAAGGTAGTCCCTGATTCTTCTCTCTTTCACAGCAGTACATCCCCTTTTCCCATCAGACGTAGTTTAAAGCCCTGGTGATGAGCCCCACCAGCTTGATGCCTAGCATACTCATCATAAAATGAGGTATGTGGAGGGCTCTCACAAGAACCTTGTTTCTCTAACTATGCGAACCCACACCTTGTTGTGAGCAGACTTGTTATCATTCCAGCCTCCATCAAATCTAGTTTAAAGTCCTGTCAGTGAACCCAGACAGCCCCTGGGCCTGAATTCTTTTCCCCTAAGACCTGGGTTGACCTCATCAACAGCCATCAAGCCAGGTGCCATGCAAACCTTACCGTGGCCAAAAAAGCCAAAATTCCTGCAGTGGCACCAGCCTCTCAGCTGCTTGTTAATCAGATGTGTTTTCGTGGTCCTCTCAGTATCCCCCTAGCTACTGAAAGGATAAAGTAACACTTGTACCCTCTCTCCATCCACTAATTGCTCAAGTCCCTGAGGTTCCTTTAAATACCCCTCAGACTGCCTTCTTGAGGGATAATAATCAGAGGGACAAACCAGACGAGGGAATCCCCTAGGAGTGTCCCTGACTGGGACCCTGGAGAGGCAGCACACTTCCCAGCAGCTAGGGTCTGGCTGATATGTGGGGCCCTCTGTTTCCCTCAGAATGGAGTCACCCATGACGATTACCTTTCTTTCCTATTTGGTGGAGAAATCTTGAGGCATGGTGTCGACCTCCTCGCCCTTGACAACCTCCTGGATGGGCCTGCCTCTGCCTCCTCAATTAAATGCTCCTCGAGTTCCAGGGCCTCAATCTCTGTTCAAAAAAAATTAAAAATATAAACGCCACAAGCCAACTCTTCTTAAACTAGCCACAGTAAGTACAGGCAGTTGGGCTTCCTCCACCTCTTAACGTCATTGTAATCTGAAAGTAACTCTAGAGGATCATGAGGTTGGATTTTGGACAGTAGTTGGTTCTTCTCTAGTATGTTTTCTGTTTCTCTAGTATATATTTTTCTGTTCTGCACTGAGAAAAGGGCTACAAATATGGTGAAGGGTCTAAAGGGGAAGACATGAGGAGTGGCTGAGGATCCCTGATTTGCTCAGCCCAGAGCAGAGTAGGCTGAGGGGAGGTCTCATGGTGGCTGCAGCTCCTCACAGGGAGCAGAGAGGCAACAGAAAAGTGAGAGGGAGCATGGGGAAGGTTCTGTGCCAGAGGGCTGTGGGCATGGAACAGGTTACCCAGGGCAGCAGGGAAGGCCCTGAGCTGTCACAGTTCAAGGAACATCTGGACAACACTCTTGGACACTGGGTTCGGATTTGTGGGGTCCTTTGTGGAATCTAGAGCTTATGATCCTTTTGGGTTACTTCCAATTTGGGACATTCTACACTTCTGTGGAAAAAAAAATAAAAATAAACAACAAAAAAAATCTTAAAGGTATAAAAATTAATAGCTACTGAATTTCATTAAAATTGCATTTTCTTTCTTTTTATTCGTTTGTAATTCGCTAGAAAATAAACCCACATACAGAAAGGTGAGTCTGAGAATTTGTGGTGGACACGGAAATAGCAACACTGAGAGGGCACAGCTTGGAGACAGAGAGACCGCAGAGAGTCTGTCAAGCCAAAAAGCATGTATGAATATTGCAGCACTAATTGATAGCAGAGTTTCCTACTCCTCCCCAGCAACATTTTGAGGTGTTGAACGCAATCTAAGTTATCCACCACTTTTGGGCTGCCTCTGACCAAATAGACAAAACTCATCAACTTCTTCTGGAGGCTGAGAAAATACCTTGCAGGGCTTGGGTTTGTTTTAGAGCTGTCACTTCACATTTGTCTCATCTATTTGTAGCCTTGAGCTCTTCCAGTTAATGCTTATGCAGGAAGGGTCACAGAGATAATTAACGACCTTTCACTTACATGAAGAAGGCACATAAAGGTTTTCAGAATTTCATTCAAGTTTTACTTTACAGATTTTCTTTCATTTTGTCTGTTTTACCTTCCAATTTCTGCTAACATTCAGGAGTACATGAAGAATCAGATACAAATATACACAATCTCTTAGAAACCATTTGGACTGCTATAGATACAGTGCCTTTCAAATGGCTGCCTATAAAAGTAAGCTCTCAAAGTACAGTTTGTTCTATGGTAGATTTTTGGGGATTTCCTTGTATTTTTCCTCTTGGTAAAGAAATACCCGAGATTTGCCATTTAATTAGGATTAGATTATGTCTTGCCCTAATGCAGTCATAAAAAAAAGTGAAGATTAAACCTCTTTACAGTTGCCACATTTTAAATCTACGATGAGCGCTGCACTTCAATGCCATTCCCAAGCAAGGATGTGAGCAAAAATAGAGAATAGGGAAAAGAAAGGCACTGAACTGGTACAAAGGGGAATCCAGGGCTCCAGTTCAGGCATCTAGACTTGTTGTGAGACAAATGGGCACATGGGAATCATCAAGTCATCAAGGTTGGAAAAGAGCCTGTAGTCCAACCACCAACTGATCACCATTATGCCCACTGGCCATGTCTCTCAGTGCCACATCTCCATGTTTCTTGAACACCTTCAGGGTCAGTGACTTCATTACCTCCCTGGGCAGCCCATTCCAGTGTATAACCACTCTTTCAGAGAAAATTTTCCTAATGCTCAACCTGAATCTCTCCTGGTGCAACTTGAGGCCATTCCCTCTGGACCTATTGCTAGTTGCATGTGAGAAGACGCCAGCCCCCACCACAACACAGTCTTCTTTCATCTAGTTCTAGAGTGGTACAGTCTCTCCTGATCCTTCCCCAGACTGAACAATCCCAGTTCCCTCAGCTACTCCCCATTTGTGCTCCAGATCCCTCACAGCTTTGTTGCCCTACTCTGGACATGCTCCAGGATTTCAATGACTTTCTTGTAATGAAGGGCCCAAAACCAAACACAGTACTTGTGGAACACTGACGGTCCCACAAGGGCTGAGTACAGAGGGATGACCAAATGTAGTAAAGGAGGGCTTGGAAATGGCCATTTCTCACCCCTGGGAGAGGCAAGATGTGCCCCACAGACAAGTGTCTGCTCTGGCTACACTTCAAAGTGTTATTTTATGCTGTATTAATTTGGAGCATAGAACCACAGAAATGTGCTGATACATCTTCTGGTCAGGGGTGGATTTGTGCTTTGCAGGCTCAGAAGAGGAGCAGAGTTAGGAACCAGCTCTCTGAGGAAGCAGTATGCAGAGGTAGAGATTTACCTTTGAGTGGTTGCATTTCTTCAGCAACAAAAGGAATTTCAGATCACTTTTTCAATAGGCAACTTTTTCAATACTCAGAAAAATTATTCATCAACTTGTTCAGGTGTTCAGGTATGTCTTACATGTACTGCATGTCTGTGTGTAATAAGCTCTAATAGTTTGTCACTCAGAGCTCCAAAGCTTTGAATTTAAAAATAGTAGATTAAAAGCACTTTTACTTAAGGACAGGGGCTGGTTTGTGCAAGCAGGAGCAAACCAAAGAGCAGCAATGCTTCCCCACATTTATTGTCTGTTTTTAAAGAAATGATACAAAGAGCTGTGCAGAAGATCTCAGCTGCAGTGAACCAAGGGATTTTTTATTAATTTAATTTTTTTTGGTGATACAAGGCCCAGGAATGTTGCTGCGCATTCAGGACTGCCATCTACTGGTGTTTGCTCTACTTACTGCTTACATAAGCTGTTCCTCAGAGAATCGTGATGATTTCCAGTAGATTTGTGAACGCAGACCGGCTGCAGTTTGAATGTGAGGCTTTGTTCAGGGTGAACTGAGAAATCGGCTCAGGACTGTTCCAAAAGAGAATACAAAATGAGTTTAAACAGAGTGGTTTTAGTGGAGAGACCTTGTACTGAATTAAAAAAAATAAAAAATCTCAGTTCTGTGACCTATTTTGTGCAAACATTATGCCGATTAAATACAGAAGGAAAAAAAAAAAAAATGACACTTTTGACTGGGCTACGTGCTGTTATCACTTACACCTCACCTGACTGACAAAACAGCAAATAAGAGTTTCAGGATAGAACTATAACTTGTAACACCTAAATCACACCTTTCTGGAAAAGCTCCTTAGCTCATTTTAATGTTTAGTTCAGGACAGGAAGGGCACAGTTAAGCACTTTCATTCTTGCTCCTTATGTTGGCATTTCATGACCATGTGTTACTGGATGCTTTATAGCATCTGACTTCTGTTCAGTTAGTCACAGAATCACAGAACTGTAGGTGTTGGAAGGGACCTCTAGGGATCTTCGAGTCCAACCCCCTGCCAAAGCAGCTCCCTAGCCCAGGTTGCACAGGTAGGCATCCAGGCAGGTCTTGAGTGTCTCCAGAGAAGGAGACTCCACCACCTCTCTGTGCAGCCTGTGCCAGTGCTCCGTCACTACACAGCGAATAAGTTCTCACACACATTTGGGCAGAACTTCCAGTGCTTTTGTTTGTGGCCATTTCCCTTTGTCCTATCACCACGCACTGCTAAGAAGGGTCTGTCCTCATCCCTTTGCCTTCCACTCCTTAGATATTTATAGATGTGGATCAGATCCCCTCTGAGTCTGTTTTTTTCAAGGCTGAACAGACCTGGGACTCTCAACCTTTCCTCATAAGAGAGGTGCTTCAAGCCCTTTCTCATCTTTGTTACCCTTCGCTGGACTCTTTCAAAAAGATTCCTATCTTTTTTTGTACCGGGGAGCCCAGAACTGGACACAATATTCCAGGTGAGGCCTCACCAGGCAGAGTAGAGGGGGAGGATCACCTCTCTCAAACTGCTGGCCACACTATTTTTTTGCACCTCAGAATGCCATTGGCCTTCTTGGCCACCAGGACACACTGCTGGCTCATGACCAGCCCGTCATCCACCAGGACACCCAGGTCCCTCTCCTCAAGAGCTCTTTTGCAACAGCTCATCCCTCAACCTGTACGGTGCATGCAGTTAATCCTCCCTAGGTGCAAGAGTCTGTACTTGCTCTTGTTAAACTTCATCTGGTTCCTCTCTGCCCAGCTCTCCAGCCTGTCCAGGTCTTACTGAATGGCAGTTAACAAGGGCTACACTGAGACACAAGTTGAACGAAAAAATAACTATTATTTATAAGCCTCATAACACTGACTGGAATTAAATCACACCAAAACAAAGAAACATAATATCTATAAATACATCTATAAATATCTAAGAAGTGGGAGGCAAAGGGACGAGGCTGAACTCTTCTTATCAGGGTGTGGTGATAGGATGAGGGGAAATGGTCGTATACGGAAGCATTGGAAGTTCCGCCCAAACGTGTGTAAGAACTTCTTCACAGTGCAGTGACGGAGCACTGGCACAGGCTGCACAGAGAGGGGGTGGAGCATCTTTCTCTGGAGACATTCAAGACCCACCTGGATGCCTACCTGTGCAACCTGGGCTAGGGAGCTGCTTTGGCAGGGGGTTGGACTCAGTGATCTCTAGAGGTGCCTTCCAACCCCAACAGTTTTGTGATTCTTTGATTCTGTGAAAACAATGGGGAAATGTTCTTTTGTTTAGATATGTTTGAGCTCTTGCTTGAAGGAGCCCCCTGTCTGAACGTCTGAGAAGCCAATTGTGAATGCAATGCACGATTCCTCTTTTGGACATAGTGGAGTTATATCTCTGGGTGGCAGGCAGAGGATGAAAGACAAGAGATGTCAGAGCAGCAAAGCCAGGAGAAGCTCTGCAAAAGGACTGGAGAAAACTGAGCTAGACAGAAAGCTTTTGTGAGTGCAGTTTCTGAGCCAGGGGCTGACTGGGAAAAGGGTTGAAATCCATCAGCCAAGGCTCACTTGTTGTCTTCACTGGTGCATTTATAGGGACTAAAGATTCGCTTATAAAGAATGCACCAAAAAAAAAAATTATAACATTTCCCACATGAATCATCCCCCTGCTTTCCTTTTAACTTGGTTGAACTTCATTAGAGAAAAGAGAAAACAATAATCAAAACAGCAGTGGAACTGTGCTTTGTATTTGTAAGCAAAGGTCTCTCCATCTCGCTACCTCTTCCTTCTTGGTGAAATCTGAAAATAGAATTCTTAGAGGCACAATCCTCAGGAGAGCTGCCAAGAAAAATTAAAATCTGTGCACATTAAACTCTGCTGGACAACTACCTTCAGCCTCCAAGGGCACCTTAGCAGTTTTAATAGACCGGGGCAAATTTCAGTTAACAGAGCAGTCTCAATGGATAAATTTCTCTGATAAGCTTTCTTATCTCCTTAAAAAAAGATGGAAAAAAAAAAGAATAATTTATTCATGAAATTCATATTCATAAGAAGCTTATCATTTAAGAACTCCAGATCCTTACGAAATCTAGGTTATATCACCAGTGCTGTCACACATTTTCTATGAATTTGTGGACAAATCACTTAGAAAAAGATTCTTCTCATCTCCTTCCAGTCATCCAAAAGTTTCTTAGGCAGCGAAGCAAGTTGCCTTTGACTCTGCCTTTAGTGACTTCAGAGGCGTATCCGTGTCTCCAGGGAGTGATTCATCCTCTCCTAATGCAGAAACAGAACATTAAGCTGAACACTTAATTTTGCTTTCCTTGCTAACTGCAGTCCAGAGACTGTTTCTACATTGATTTTTTTTACACATTTTCTTTCATTGAGTTAATCAATGGAGAAAGCTTGGCACCCCTAGAAGTAAGTACATCTCAGTTACCAGACATCTGGCTTGGGAGGGCTGAGTCACACTCTGGAGATGCCTCTCTCTATTGATTGCAGAGGTTGCCCTAAAGTGTTGCTTCACTCCTGGCAATTTAAACACAGCTAGCAGTGGCAAAGTAAATCTCCCACTTGCTTCTTTCCATAACAGAGAATCTCATGTTCTTCCACCTCGTTCACTGCATATATAGTGCTTTCAATCACTTTTTCAATGTTTCAGTAGATGAAACAAGGATACACCTCCAGGATGAAAGACTTCTGAATGTATATCACTCAAAATTGAGACTTTTTCTTTCTCCACACAATTTTCTCACTAACTGCATTGATTACCTGCTAATCACAGAATCCTATTTTAATTGATCTCCACTTGTTTGGAGGTATTTTGCTTTCATCGTTTTTTGTCTGTTTTGTTGTTGCTGCTGTTTGTTTGTTTGTTTTTAAGAAAAAATTGTAAAACATCAGATAGCAGATTTGGTTCAGAATCTCAGCCTCACCTGAAATGCCAATGAAACAACTCCTGGAAGTTTTGAGTCACCAATCCTCTTTCTGATAAATCCATCAACTGTACCACCAGACAGGACCACCAAGCCATCTAACATTATCTTCTGCTTGTTATTGTGTCATTACATTTTCCTCCAGCCTCCATTCTCCATCCTGACTCCCTGCCAGGCAATGTCCTGATTATGAAGTAGAAATTTTTGTTAGCGAATGTACTAACTTGCTATGTATTTATATATATATATATTCCTCCATCTTATTACCATTATTTCTCCGGTCACACAATGTATGCGATGAGATCTAGTGTATGAGAGCTTTTATAATGGGCATGAGAGACACATGGTGATCAGAGGACCTATGTCCTCAGGTTAAGTTCTTGTGGCTTAAAAAGGTAGTGAGCAGCACATGAGTAATGTAGACAGTTAATGTGGCCACTTTTAACCTATGGCAAATGTAAATGAAGTTGACTCATAATTGACTGACTATCATACGAAGTTAGATTGCTTGTTCAGGAATCTCAATTGGACTGGCAGTTTCCATTCCCCGTCATCTGACATTTATCTAATAAAGAATGACTTCTTGTGTCATGGAACTTTGCTTGTGAATGCACAGATTATGACAATATTTAATACTTTTCCAATCCCCATGAATACAGCACCTCAGATTTTGATATATGTGCACCTCCATAATATTCTTGTGAAGAACATGGTCTTCTTTCACTTCGTACATAAAAATCGCCAAGATATAGTGAAACTGCATGATTTGTTCATTTGGTTTGACAAAGCACATATATTTTCAGATCAAAACAATTGTTTTCATATTCCAAGTCAACAGTTTTCCCCTTTACTGCATAGGGAGACAGATCCATGATTATGGCTTTGTTCAGTAGCCTGATGAATCCAAAATCCTCCTTTTTGCAACTGCAGCAGAAAATGTAACTCCTTTTGAATCCTGACACATTGGTTGATAACACTGAATTTAGCTTTAGTGAGTCTCCAAGTGCATGAAAAGGGGATACAGTAGCCCACATGGACAGACAATGATGCATTATTTCAAAATTTGCACCATGGTAGGGTTATATTTTCTATGAAATATCTTCTTATATTAAAATATTACATAGAAATTTTTAAAATAAATATGCATTCTTGCAACAAACTTCTATTTCACTGTACATTTCCTTCACTTCTTTCTAACATGAATAATCAAAATATCTTTTTGTTTGTTTGTTTGTTTTTAATTGCAACTTTACTAACAGAAAGTGTTTTATACAGGTCATCTGCACTCGATCTGAAGAGTACAACAGCCAACAGGCTTTATGCAATGCCACCAGTGAAGGGCCTATACTTCGAAATCCTGGAAATAATGATAAATCAAGGACCCCGAGACTCCCGTCTTCATCAGAGGTTGAATTTTGTCTGTCACTCACTCAGTATGAATCTGGATCCATGGACAAAATGGCCAATTACAGCTTCCGAAACACTTTGGAAGGTAACGTTTCATTCTGCTTTACCATTTCTGTCAGTAACCTGATTGCCTCTGTGTATTAGAGCCTTTAATCTTCAGATATTTTTAGCTAATTTCATTAAGCACAACTCAATTACATAACATACAATAATGTAAAATAATATAAATATTTATTGTATTATACAATATATAATTATAAAATAATTACATACTTTATCCTGGAATAGCAACATGTGGAAAGAACCATGTTAAGAATATATCATCAGAAAATAGAAAGAGCAGACTAGACCAGACAATAAATCCATCTATTATGACACATTGTCTCTAAAATAGTCAGTGCCGGACACAGAAATATAGCTGCATAGAAACAGGTAATCTAATCATCTTCTTTCACATGACTGCAGCCGTGTCCATGCAGACTGCAGGATTATCCTGAATCTGTCTTCCAGAGACCATGCTGACTGACTAGGATGAAAGAAGATGCTGCCACTTTGATTCTGCATATGCATTCAGCTTCACATAGCAGGCTTCACCCCAGAATCTAAGGATTAAGGATAACATTATACCTCGAATATTAATCATAGAATCATAGAATGATTTGGGATGGAAGAGACCTTGAAGATCATGTAGTTCAACCCCCCCTGTTATAGGCAGTGTCACCTTCCTCTTGACCAGGTTGCTCACAGACTCATCCAGCCTGACCTTGATTGATTCCAGGGAGGGGGCATTCACAGTCTTGCCAGGCAACCTGTTCCAGTATCTCACTACCCTCACAGTAAAGAATTTCTTCTTAATATCTAGTCTAACTTCAGCGTCTTTTCCTTAAGTGTTTAGTTATTCATCTCAGATATCTAATTAGCCAATCCATTATAAAGGGCCCTAATTTGCTGATAAACGAGGGTTCTTTTGTAAATGTAATAGTTATTCTTATCATCTATCAACCCAATCTCTCTCCAATTCTGCTAAACTGCTAGTAAACAAGTTTGGTACATTATAGTTATCAAAAAACATCACTTCCCTGCTGTATTATATATCTGCTGAATCAAATAGGACATACTTTCATTGATATCCCAGAGATTTTACTTTGCAAGGAAGGAAGTCTGGACAGGGCTGTGCTTTCTACAGTTGAAAAGAGAAAACAAGTAAAATTTGGGAAAGAAAAAGCTGACATAAGCTTCTATACAATTTTTTTTTTTTTCATGAAACATGCAAATAAATGTGATGAGTAGAATAAGAAAAGCTAAGAAAAGGGCAATGGAGGAAACAAGGCACGAAATAATGGGAGTTCAACATCATGCTGTTAGTATTATAAACAAAACTGAAGGCATAGTGTATAGAAATTATGCAGAGACATAGATGTGTTTACAGAATCAGAATGCACCCTTCACTTCCAAAGGCTAAATTTCAGTATCATGACTGCCCATTAAACTCCACATTGACCAGAGAAGGCACATACCTTTCACAAAGAGGTAGCCAGGAAGTTATTTTAATTCTAAAATCAGCATCAGTGTTTTTGTTTAAGTTATCTTTCCTTTCTATGTTGTTGTCTCTGTGTCACATTAATTTCATGGCAATTGTGGCTGATCTTTATTAATATAATGGAGTCATCTGCCAAACACTCTATGAAGAGGTCCTGTTTTAATCTGAACTGTGGTAGTGTCTCTGGAAGATGTTCTTGTAAACCAAATTTTCCTCCAAGTGAGTTTTCCTGTTCCGTGTAACAGATCTTTAGAACTTGAAAAATGTTCATATTTCCACTACAATTGTGAAGCTCCAGCTCATTGCTATGACAGTTACCAATGAGTTATGATGGATTTAACATGATTTAGATAATTCCACCAATAAACTTTGGACAAAAGTACATGTCCTTGAGGATAAACAAGCCAGATATGATCCAGAAGCTTTGGTACAGAAGTAGCATATATTATTTTGGATATAGTATTGCATGACCTCTGTATGATCCCTCTGACGTGATTCAAGGAGGGAAGAGTAATGGTGCTGTTCATTTTCTGTAGCAGTGAGGAAGGCCCTTTGCAAGTCCTAGGATCTACGTGGAGGAAGGCTATGAGGTTGCACTACAGTAAGAAAAAGCTCAGTGGGAACAGATTGAGGCAATAAATGTCCTTTTCTTAGACATTTCAGAGATGTGAAACCAAAAGCAAAACACCAACCCAGTACTACAGTCCTCTCTCTACCAGGGTAAACCCAGTTAAGAAAGTAATGTTTCTTGGAGTCCAACTCCCAGTGTCCTTAACAAATACCTTATTGTTGTATAACTTTAATAGCCTAGTTGAAAGGAGCTCTATCTACAGTGCTCCAGAGCTGTTATGAAAGCATATGAAGTTCAGTGGAGTGCAGAAATATCTCTTCTTTTTAGACCTGAACTATGTATAAAACTAGGTAGTCTTAAAATCAGTTTACTGTTTGTTTCATGAAAGGCATTTTAACTCATTCTCCTGAAAATTATTACCAAAAATTCCCAAAGAATAGGACATTCCCCTACAACTATTATCTTATTTGGTTTCCATATTCCACAATGAAAGTTGTTGCAGACCATTGATTTTAGTTTTTAATTAAGGTTCTGCTTCAACAGCACCTTCAGGCTTTTCTTTAAGCATGTTCTCGTTCTCTTAAAATGCATTAAAAACGAAAAGTAACAGTGATTACAAAACTGAGAGTTTCAGAATACTACACAGACCTTGCCCATCAAATGAAGTTACTGAAGTTACTACCCTCCTGTCTGCAGAAGTTGTACAGGATAAAATCTTAAAGACTTCTGATTACTTTGAGAGATTTTTCTTTTCTAGTATGGAGTTAACTCATTCTAAAACACTTTCTTTTTTCATTGAATGTGTATTATTTTTAATCTGAATTATTTCAACACTCAAGTTTACACCTTAGGTCCATAAACGTTTCAGTTTATTTGGCTAAAGACAATAAAGTGCAATATCAAGTAAAGAATGCATGGCTAAGGTTGAAAGAGACAGTAGGATGTCCTTTACTGCCAAACAAACAAAAAACCCACAAACAACCAAAACCAACCCTGTAATGTATAAATAAAGACACATTTTGATAGCTCCTTTCTGCTTCATTGTTTTGCTACTGTCAGGTGCCAAAATGAGACTGCCAATTTGCTGTCATTGTGCTATTCTGTGATGACATTCTCACTTATTTGCTAATAGTTTGTAGATCCTAACATTTACTTCTTTTTCTAAGTGAAAATCTGTTCAGTCCTTCTTTACTTGTTTACACAAGTTTGTGTCAGTACACCTAGGGCCAAATTCTAACCTATTCTAGATCCAAGGTAAATCCAAAGCAACTCCATTGACTTTACTGAAGTTACTTTAGATTTACAAGAAATGACCAGAACTGAGCTAGTGACTCTATGGAGTGGCTTTCAATTTATATCCATATGAAATTTACTCCTCAATTTTAATCCTGTAATGGAGAACAGTGATGATCACCGGGAAGAACTGAGCAGAAGATGAGGCCAGAATACTCCAGTCTTAGGCATGTTTCTGAGCAAAACTTCATGCAGTAAGCAACACCATGCTGAATACATGTTTGGCTGATTGATAATGCTGCCGTGACAGTCTGCATGGCAGTGCTGTCACTCAGTGAAACATATATTCAACATGGTGTTGCTGACTGCCTAATTAGATGGGTAGAAATGTGTTCTTTCCCTTTCACATAGATGTCATTTAAGAGTAACTACAACAAATATGATCAGCTAAGTTCAATATGGTTCATTAAAGCAACAACCCAGTAGAACTGAGCACTCAGGATGTCCTCTCACTCTGAGACAGGCTAGTTTCTACTTCGATTGAAGACCAGCAGTTTAAAAGCAGGTTGCATATATTTTCTTGAAGTGGAAGCAAATATTCTACTTAAGTTATGTTGAACAGTGGTTCTAACTGGGAAACACTATTGAATTTACCAGATACATCCTGGATGCAAGAAGAGTACAGAAAAGCAGTTGATATTATAAGCAGTAGGTGAGGATCATTAGATTGTAAGTTAAGATTTGGGCTTCTTTATGCAAATCATCTTTAGTGTGATGACATGTTCTAAGAATTAAAGATAGACCAAAAACGTAGGATTATTTATTTATTTATTTATTGTTATGAGAGAAAATTCCACATTTAAAATGAATGTACTCATGGAAGTTACGAATGAAAAACACTGCCTCTCAAGTTAACCACAAATGGACAAAATAATACTTTTCAGATCCTAAAACTCTGTATCACTTTGATTAATCTTGAATTAACTCATGACACAGGGTATCAAGCTATGTCATAGCAGTCCATTGTCTGCCACAATTATGTTTTGTTACTCCTGTTCTGTCATGAAATAATGGAACAGAACATCATGTATTTCAAATGTAATTTCATTTTAATAGGACATCCTATGAGATTCTATCCCATTAGATATTTTCATCCTGAAAACTTCTCTCAGTATTCTCACTTTAATCCAATAGCTAACAAAAAATGATTTCTCAAAATGAAGTTTTCCAACAGAAGACTTGTAATTTAAAAAGTTTTAGCCTACGGCCAACATCTCTCATCCAGCTGAAATTCTCAGATTCTAAGTCTTGCTGCACTTTGAGAAAGTGCTGTTGAGTTGCAGAGGTCCTTAGCAGATAAGCAGAAAGACTGTTCATTCCATGCCATGGTGAAGTTCTAAAAGAATCATTTAAGCAAAAAGGCTGGATGGTGATATGGTCTAAATTAGATAATTACAAACTTTCATTTGCTACAGCCCTTTAGGCAGTTACTTCACTCTAGAGAGTTTACAGTAATAACCTTGCTTGAGAAAAAGGTGTTGCTAATGGCTGAAAATCACCACAACAAAAAAGCCAGAAGAGCATCACTAGCTTCAAAGGCCTGTAAAGGTATGGTCTTAAAACTTTTATATCTGTTTTGTACCTGTATCTTCTTCCCTCTTTTAAGGTGGTGCATCTGTCTGACCTAAGCTTCACTAAAATGTGAAAAAATCTTATTAAAGTAAGTGTCATCGCTGGGGAGAGTGACACTAAGTGTATCAGTCAGCTGCACCTGGATACGCAATATGCAAAGCAGAATTTGGCCTTTAAAGACCCTGCTACCCCAATAACAGGCCTAGAAAGTCATACAAAACTATGTTCTGTAAGAAAAACAATTTTGCATTTTAGAACCAAGGTAGATATAAAGAACTCACAAATTTTAACAGTGCCACAGATGTTAGGCAGTCCACTAAAATAACCAGAGGAGACAGGACTTCTGGAGTGGTTCATCCATTTCTGTGGCACTGAAGGCTGCTTATGTTCTCCAAGGTCTGCGTACCCTTCTCTAAACACACTTAGAATACTTCAGTCAGTGGCAAATGAGCAGCTGAAGAAAACGCTACCTGCTTGCAACATAGAACATTTTTCACTTGATAGATCATACAGGAACTTTTGTGATCTTTGTCATTAGACAGTAAAATCTAAAGTTAGTATCACTAAATACTCTATTAAAAGACATACACTTGACCCAAATGCATATTTTATGAAAACTACGTGAATATCATCCTAAAAGTGTTAGGCAGGCTTAATTATCAGTGGCCTCATTAGTTCCTCCTATAATAAACTTTGGGCTAAATCCTCATCTGATTTAATTTGTCGTGGTTCTATTGAAGATGCTTCAACTTCACTGAATCATTGTTACTGATTTCTAAGGTCATGAGCAGGAACAGAATCGTGTTTATAATCACTTAAAAATGTGATTCTTCTCTCATTGAAATCATTGGTAACACCTCAAGTTCCTTCAGTGATGTATGCCCTCCTGGCTATTTCTAATACACCATAATTAAATGAGAGTTCAAAAGCATGTATGAGTGATACAGCTTTCTACACTAGCTGGATGATTTAATAGCTCACTTCCACAGGCTACAGTCCTAATTCTCTGTGCGAATTCCTCAGTCCTCTAGTTAGTCACTCTCACCACTTTTTGGTGCACTTTATATCCCTGTATGAGATATTGCATGAGTTTTCTGTCAGTTCTGTGAGTTAACTAGTTCACAGAAGGACTAAGAACAGCTGCATTCAGTGCATGGGAGAGGATGGAAACTCATACCATGATGTAAAACAAGTGGAAGGAGTTCCCCTATTCACAGGCAGTGATATCAGTTTCAGCTCACAGCCACTTGTAGGTCGGTACATTTGCATTTGCAATAGAGGTGTCTGTTTTGTATCTCTCTCTGCAAAATGTCCTGTATTCTGAAAAAAATCATTGTAATTTCATATATCCTTTTGAGTTAGCCCTACTCCATTTCATAATGTGTCATCCTGATTTGCTGGTTTTCCTGATGTTTTTCAGTAAGCCTGAAAGAAAACATTATTATCCAGACAAATAAAATGAAGTAATATCACATTACAGTTTTATTCCTTCTAGCTTTAACATTTCTATGGACTTTCCATAACTTTCCATAACTTCTCATGGTGCACCTTTGAGAATGAGTGAGAGAATGAGTGCACCCCAATTAACTGGGGGATATGATGTTAGGGTTATTAAAGGCCTCTGAGTTACTTATGAGTAGTTTCAGAATGATATACAGATGTATCTTTTTCGGATCATATTCACAGAGATTCCCTAGAAAGAAGTATTGCTAAATCAACTAACTCCAGTGATTGCCTGCTACAGCTATCAGCAAGGAAGGCCAAGATTGTTGCAATCAATTCCTATCAATTCTGGCCAAAATGTTAATGTACATCATTCTTCACAGCATCTGAAGTAATATTTTAGTCTGTATTTTTTTTCTACTAGGCAGCAGCTAGGTAGTATAGCATTCCCCAGTCAGAAAACTTTCTGCAAGATTTTTCCTTTGAGAAATTCTGCCCTTGTTTATGTTACCATGCATCATCTTCAATAATCCTTTTCCACTTCTCATGCACTTGATGCTTGCAGTAATCTGTAAGCGTTAGCATGATAGTTGGTCTCTCCTAAATTCAGATTCACCCTACCTTGAAGTCTTTTCATCGTAAGCCAACTCTTACTTCCTCAAATTCTCCTGATTATATTTTCTTCTCTGTACTAGTTTGAATTTCTCAAAATCTTTGTCATAATGTTGCAATCAAAACAATGGATAGTTATTATGATGAACTGATTCCTGGGTGTCACAGCTATTATTTGAACCTTAGTACAAAATGTAAGTTTTATTATAATATATAGTGAAGTACTGGAAAATGGCCTTTGAGGGTCCCTTCCAACTCAAACATTTCTGTGATTCTATGACTATTACCCAGGGCTTTACATCAAAAGACTTTGCTTGAAGAGGTTATCAGACAAGGCAAAGCCTGATAAGGAATTTAGAAGCACAAAGAGATGAAAATAACCCACCCAGCAAATCATTCTCAGTGGTGTCTAAAAGTCAGGTTTACAAATTGACAGAATGTTGCTCTACTAATAAAACATCTCTGACCATGTGTCAATTAATGCTTTGTGTGAATCAAGAGTAGCAAACCCAAAGCTCAGAGCAATTGCTGCTGAGGATCTGACTTCTATGTTATACACGAGGGTTTGACAAAGAAGAGATTATTTATAACTAGTTCTAGTTCAGTCCTCTTAGCTGAACATTCACTGCTCTTATGTTTCAATAGAATAGCTTGCCTCCTTTCAATGAAAGAATGAGTTCCATAGAGGTAAGTGATACTAAATGATTGCATATATGATGAGATACACTAGCCTGTTGTAGAAATCTATAAGGATGGAGATAAAAATGAAAAAAAAAAAAAAGAAAGAGTATTAAATGTACAACATAAACACCTGCAGGAATTAGGCTTCCTTTTTACAGTCACACAATGGACGTAGAAATTTAAAAATATAAAGCAATTAAGCAGTACATTTGCTGACATGCTGCATTAGCTACACGGCAGGAGTTTTAATTTAGCTTATTCTAATTTCATCTTTGCTAAGCCTTTGAAATTTATTAATACTCCTTTACATGTTTTCTGAAGCTCTTCCCTAAAAAGCTGAAAGTAAATGAGTTGAAATTAGGTACTTTGATCTTCGGTGTTACTGGTGAAAGAACTCTGTGCATTGTCATTTCAGCATATGATTTTCTCTGGAATATACAGGCTTTGCTGATCCACGCACTGCAATATCAAACATATCTCAAAGCGGTTTGCATAATGCGCTTCACATCTACATGAACGGCTCCATGTCCCAAGTGCAAGGCTCTGCAAATGATCCTATCTTCATTCTGCACCATGCGTTCGTTGACAGGTGAGTTTAATTCTTCTTGGTAAACCTGATTTATTTTGTGTTTCTACAGTGTAGTTTTCACCTATGTTTCAAAACTGGAAATATTCTACATGCACCGCATTTTCAAACGTGTAAAATCGGTCTTAGCTATTATTTGAGAGCAAGTGTCTTTCCTAACCTGTCCTTATGTTCACTGGATTAAGTATCATTCAAAAAGTTGACAAATGTAATCAGCTTTTATTATCAAGGTAAAAATAGTACTTCAATGATGTCATAGTAACTGATACATACGAATGTGTATGTCAAGAAGTTTGGACTGAAAGCGCGTGATTCATTTAACAAGACCATAATTGGTTGGAGTAGTTGCTTAATATTCTAAATGTCAGTGCTCTTTTAATTTCTATTCCATAAGGAAAATCCAAGTGTGCTATCCATAAAGAATAAAAAATTGGAATCTCAGTGTGAGAAACAAAACTGTGACTGTCTCTTGCTGAAAGAGAAGACCACAGCTGTGCAGATGGAGAGGGAAGTAAACAGAAAGATGTCGTGTTTATTAATAAGAGAGGGTAGGGGAGCACAGTTCTGCAAGAAGAGA
The DNA here is from genome assembly GCA_013399175.1 of Odontophorus gujanensis. NCBI lineage: Eukaryota > Metazoa > Chordata > Aves > Galliformes > Odontophoridae > Odontophorus > Odontophorus gujanensis. Next base: position 239,414 of record VXAB01005254.1, read on the forward strand.
TTGATATTACTATGGTAAGGAGGACATTGCAAGATTTAATAGAGACCTTAAAAATTTCTGTATGTCACTACAAAGTTTGTGAATAGCTACATATAATTTACTGTGTACTATATTACACAGAACTATGAAAACTAGAGAGCAATAAAAAAGGAATATAAACTGCAAAATTTGTACCAGAAATAATCTTTGAAAGTATGTGAAAAGATTCTTCTAAGTCAGGTGGCAGCCCAGATAATTTTGAGCAGCAATAATAAAATGAGAACATTCTCTTCAGACCCCTTTATACTGCACATCTGTCCATTCTGCAGACCTATGAGAGCAGCATTGAAACTTTCATTTAAAAAACATAATTCAACTGCAACAAACAAAAGGAAGTCAGATTGACAGTAGTCTAAAATCTAACCTGAGATAAGTACTTCAATTTATTTCATTTTTTAACTAGCAGCACTCCTTTATCCGAAATTTGGAACCATTCTCTCAAGAAAAGATACTTATATGTGTGGAAGATTGGCTTGTTCCAACCCTTCCTTTTTGACCCACCCTGCATTTACTAAATCACTCTGTCAACTACCTACATTATAAGGTTGTGTTTTACTTGCATTGTCTTTCAATCTTCTTTTGCTTTCCCACCGCATGCTGACCAAGAGTTGGCAATGGCACTACTTAGAACAGAAGAACGATGCCTCTGGGCAAACATTTGTGAGTCTTTCATAAACACATGTGCTCAGAACTCTACCAATTGAGCCCCTGCCTGCACGATGCTTGGCATGTATTCAACCAAAAACCAAAAGGGTTGCTTTATTCAGGTTTCCAAGGCATGCAGCACAAGAGGGATGCAGATTATATTCTCAAGACATCATCTTGCAGAGAAGTTCTTTAGTTCAAGACAGTTCGCATTAATACTCTTACATAAAACTTTATCATATTTGAACAAAAAGCTGTACATATGGAAGATAAAGTCTAAGTTGTTTGTTTGTTTTTCCTCCTTGTGTTATATAACAAATGAACCTAATGGCTGTGTTCTTCGTTCTTCATTCCTACTTGACAGGGTGGGTGCACAAGAGTTTCAGGTGTGGTTACAGATTTCAAGTTTGGCACCTGGAAATTAACTTTACAGCATCTAGGCTTTTAAAAATGGCTCAGTTGTACATTCAAAGAAAGGGAACACAGAAGGGAACGTGTTATGCTCTTTTATATCAAAAGACATTGTTTTCCATAGACGTTCACACTTGCATAAGACCTACACATCTCTTTGCTCCCACGCAGTACAGAGCTTAAGTAGCACCTTGGTCTTCACACTGACCCCTCCTGCAGAGAACTTCAGTTATAGTCATTATAAGCCCTTGGAAATACTTTTCATAACTGCAGTTGTTATCCATTTTTGAAGGCGAAATTATTTGCAAAAGATAACATAATTAAATCCTACTGGTGCCAAAGAAATAAACCACTGCACAGGTACTGTGGGGGCAGTGCAGAATTCCATGATGCAGCCTCATGCTATCTGTGGCAGAAAGAGTGCTACCACTGCTCTGCAGCTGCTGTGTATATGGGTTTCACTACACATGGATATGAAAACTGATGATAATGCTGCCTTTGTGTAAGTGACAGAAATGAATTAGCATGATTAGGGTTACTTAGCAGCCTTATCCATGACAGATTAATCATGCTTTTAGTTATAATTAATAAGGAGGTGACTGATAGGTACATACAGTACATTTAGAAGAATTCTTTTCCTCTCCTACATAGGCATTGATTATGAAGGTTTGCAAAGAAATTTTAAGAGGTAGGGAAGAATACAAAGCCTAAAGGAAATGGGAGAAACAGCGTACAGGAACAGAAGTGTTCTTTTAACTATCTAACATTTACACTAAAGCTGCAGAGGACAATATCCCATCCAGAACATGCTGAAGGTGTGGAGGGTTGTGAGACAGGAGGTTACTGGCAAAGAGTGAAGAAATACAGGAGACAGCAACCACAGCTCTGCTGGATCTTGCAAAACAACTCTGTGTCAAAAAAACAAACAAACACACAAACAAAAATGCACAACATGGCCTAGAGCTTTGAGCATTCTGCTTAGGACCCAGAAGGGGGTTCCTCATGCCACTACAAGTTGATGAGTGAAACTGAGCATGTAGTTTGCTTTCCCAAGCTCACATCTCCTGGAGTAGTGTTTCCTTCCCATTTATTTCAATAAGAGGTGCCCAAAGGCTTTTGAGGAGCTGTTGATCTGAGCTTCAGCTAACCCATCTGTAAAGTGGGTGATACTAAATGCCTACGCAACTGGGATGCTGTCAGGGTAAATGCATTAATGACTGTGAAATGCTCAGTTATGACCATAATAGGAGTGATAAAAGTAAGGCAATAGATCATTGGGACTGCTTTTCCATGGAAACATATGGTACAGAGGAGGATAAACAAGTGTATACGGAGTCTGCTGACAGGTGTGAGCCAAATGTCAGGAGCTGCTTTCCAAACTGAGCAACAGTCTGTTCCCATCTGCTACCTCAGCCCTTCCCACCCGGGCCTGGTGCCCGAAAGGAGGGAAGGTTGGAGGGAGCAGAGGTGTGGAAAGCACCTTTCTCAGGTGGAAAGCAAAGTGTTGGCTTAAAAATCCTCCTCTTTTTTATGTCATTCTCTTTCAGCAGGGTAGAAGCATGAATGTACTTGGGCAACAGCTTCCTTAGTAATGATAAATCAGGCTCCTTGCCTTACTATTTGCTAGCTAAGAGACTGAGGGAACAAACCCCAAGGTTTAGTAAAAACAGGTGACCATCCTGAAAATTATTAATTGTTAGTTGAATCAGTTAAAAATAATAGAAAAATAGACAGAAAAGAAAAATGAAAAAAAGAAGCAAATAAACTATATATTCAGCAGAAAGTGAGATTTTTTTAGCTGTGTGAAGCATTCCTCTTAATTGCAAATCTCTTTGCCATTCAGATATGCTCTACAGTCAGCACAAGGGAATAGCAAGGGAGGAGTCAGCTCACTCAAGCTGCAAGGAGCAGCTGCTCTGTGAGTGAAAGCAAGGGCCCACAGTCACACTTGAGCTCACAAGGGTGTTTTCTGTGCTCTGAAAAGGCATTCTTTCCTCTGTGATGGCTCTTTCAACCCCTCCATCCCTACACCCCCATAGTATCTTCATCTGTTCTCCCAGCACCACTGTCCTTTGTATGTCTTTGGTTTCTTCTAATTTCTGTACTTCTATACTTTCATACTTACCCTGTTCTTGAATTCCATGACCTACCCCAATAATACCCCTTTCAAAGAGTAAAGAAACCCTAAATATCAGGGGGAAAAATAAGTTACCGCTGAAGATCTCCATACTGTTTTGTACTTGTACAGCTGTTAAAACAGTAGGGCCCCACTTCTCATTTGATTTAGAAGTTCTGTAATACTGGACAAGGTTCATCACAATAATATGGATGACTTTCAAAGGTGATGATTATAGCATGAGCAATTTAGAACTGATTTTCCAGACATATAATATGGTATAGACTTTCAGTCTCCTGCTTCTCTAAAGTTTAGTCTCCTACTCGATGGGAATTGTTCACCCTATGCATCCATCATCTTCAGTCACTGCTCTTCCCTTCTCTATGACAAAGGCAGAAAAGCTAAGACATTAGTGAGCTGAAACCTTCACCATTTCAGTGGTGAATCATTGTGGCACCATTGCATAGCTGCTTAGTTCTTTTCGCATCTCTCTGCATCCATCTGTTTTTCCTTGTCCCATGTGTAAGCTATGTCATTAAGGGACCATCTACTTGCTCTAGTCTGTGCTGTGCCTGGAATATTCTTAGCCTCTGACTATGCTTCTCAGGTATATAAGCAACGTGAGCAATTGCTTCATTTACAGTTCTGTGAGATGGAATGACAAGAGACAGCTGGACTTCTCTGTGTTGATTTTGTTGGTTCAGTAATGACTACTGCTTTCTACCTTACAGGGCAAAATATTCAGAGTCAAAACTTTCAGCTCTTTGCTTGGGTATCTGTGGACAGATGCACTCTGTCAATGGCAATCCAAGTCAAGTATAAGGTCTTGTGGGGAAGGGAGACACTTTAACTTCCAGCAACTTATTTATACACATGCATGCTTCCAAGCAGGAATAACTGCCACACATCAGTTTCAGCGACCTGTGAAAATGCCACTAATTCTACCTATCCAAAGCAAGTGTCCTCATGCTGTTCAGTAACATCAGCTGCCACATACTCCTCTGCAGGATGGAGAGGTGGGAGCATTAGAAAATGCCACTCTGGCTTATGTCAGGATCTAACAATAAAATGTTCCTTATCACATTGATTATCAATGAAGTGCTAAATTGACAAGTACATCTCAAGCAATCTGTTCAAAAGTATATTAGTAACCAAAATCTACACATCATAAATTGCATGCCAGCAATATCCCATTGCAGACACTTTTAATTTCTTTGGACTCAACATACTGAACTTCATGTCAGTTCTTTCTGCCTTAGTTCTCCCCCCCAAAAAAGTTAACATTATGTCAGAAGTGATTTTGTTGGAAAATATTTTAACAAGAGGAAATTTGCTTTTCACTCCCAGGATATGTCAAAATAAAAGCCTCTTATTTTAACTCAATTTTAGAAACAACATTTTCATTTTCTCTTAAATGTCACCTCAGGTTTTGGAAACAAAATAAAAAAAACAAATGGAATGAAAAACCCAAGTTCTTCTCTTGTTTTGAAATGTTGATAGGAAACAAGAATTTTTTTAGCTCTTAAAAACTATTTGCTTTGAGAGTTTGGAGCATTCTGAGTGAAATCATTCAAGAAGAATCGTTAGAAATTCCTGTAAGGCAAAACTAGGTTTCCAGACATAACACATGAAGTAAGAGTCATTCCTTATCCTGAAGTATCTCCTGTGGGAGTCAACACAAGCAAAGCATGAAGCTAAGGAAGCAGTATTCCCATTTGGTACATGGGAACTTAGAGACACTGAGATAAGGTACTTAAACAGAGCCAAGGTGGAGACTACAATAAAATGATATGTCAGCTGATAATAAAGCAGTGTAAAAATGGGGAAGTCACTGCATAAATGTGAAACGTATGATTAATTTTCTCTTCTGATACGAGAACAGCAAAACTCATTGCTGTCTAAGGTATGTTTACAAAAATAAAGGTGGCACAGGGTAAAAGTTGCATTTTTCTGGAACTGAATGAACTATGGCATAGGGTTGTGTGAAAACTAATAGACAAAGGAAGGTCAAGAGGCTGCCACTGACAATACACCTCCTCCCAAAGTACTTCTGCACTGTGTCAGCTCAGGGTCTTCTCATTTGTGTCCAGCACTTATCCTCCAAAGTGTCTCTGTAAGAGCAGTGGATGAGGTGAAGTCTTCTCTGTAATTGTCCCTGACATGAAGGAGAAACATGGTGAAGTCCTTCCATTCAGGGAAAGCACAAACATCACTGGGCTACATCTGAGAGCATTGTCCAGAAGCATCTTGAATTGCAGCAGTCTGGGGCTGTGTGGTTTCAGGGGCAGTATATGAGTGAGCTGAATATGTGCAAGATGAGGAAAGAAGGGGTGAAAAAGTTATCTCCCAACCTTCAAAGCTCTGAGGGGAATTAACTGCATTTCTGTGGTACACCTTGGGTGGTAGCTGCCTACCAGGCCTCTCATACATGCCTTGCATAGTATTACACAGATCCTGCTGCATGGAGCCCGCAGCAGAATTCACTTAGATGGGTAATGAAGTCCCCTCCTTGCCAGCAGCTTCTGTGCTGGAAGCCACCACTTCACAGGAAACATCTGAGTTTAAGCAGGTGCGGGATCAGAGGAAGAAAAGTGCTGCCCATTAATATTTTTTATGCTTTTTCAATGGTTGGAATAGATGACCTTGGAGGTCTTTTCCAATCTCAATGTTTCTATGATTCTATGACTTCGGACCCTCCTTTTATTGGTGCAGACTCCCACGACAGGGATGACATACAGAGCAGATCAGTACTGAGAGGGTGGGACACTCAAGCAAATATTTTAGAAATGACAGCAGGGAAGGAGTTGTCTTAATTCTTTTTCCCCTTGGGGACATCTGCAAATCTGCAGGAGACATGCTCTCTCTGTTGCCACAAGCCATGTAGCTGCCCTGAGCTGGCATTGCACCGGAGCTATTAAACCTCCCATCTAAACTCTGAGGCTTAGTGTTAACCAGAGCTACTTGGCTTGTTTGATGGAGCTGAGTCACCCAATGTGGGCTCAGTATGTGGGTAGAGTGAGTTCACATCTACTGCAAAATACCATATAAATATATCCACGGAAAACAGAGTGTAAGTGGGAAGGTTGGGGTGTTGCTGAGAAACACTGATCCCCAGTATCTCTCCTTTGATATCCCTATATCTAGGCTGAAAGGCTAACCATACATCAAGATGTATGATGTATGACAGGTACTCTGTCATTGGTTTGGTAAGGAAATTGTGCAGTTCCTGTTACTCAAATGCAAAACTCCCAAAGGGACCCAGGAAAAGGCCAAGAGTGCCACACCACATCTAATCTGCTTTGTTCATTAGACAGACAAGGATTGAGTTTATATAGCATGCTGGAGTAATAATTTGTGCTTGGAGTTCCAGAGGACATTCTGAAGTCTTCTGAAATCCACAAGTAGATCACATAGAATTAGAGGCAGGGAAAGGTAGACATAAGGAACAGTCTTGGTAGATAAACACTCTTGGTATTGATTATACGTATATAAAAGCTATAGTGTTACTGATCTACCTTGCTTTGGGGAACAATGAAAGGAAGGTAAAGCAGGCATTTTCTGAATTGTATGTGGAAAACAGTAGCTGACAATCTCAATTGCTGAGTCATGATTCAGGTTAGATGTTTCTAATGACCCACTCTGCTCTTAAAAATCACTAATCACTAATCTCTTAAAAATCACTAATAAAACTAAAACAACAAATCCGTGAAGCACGAAGAGGGTGACATCCAACTAACTCCCCCCTCGACCAACAATTACAGCAAGGAAATCAGTTCAAGTAGTTCAATTTAAAATGCGTGTTTCATATCATTCTTACTGCAAAATTTCTGTTCAGATAATGCAGTTATAGAATTGATCACTTTTATACACTACATATTATGCAAGCTATTAGTGGTTTTTAAAAGTAAAGGTTACTATGCCCTGAAAATTGGCAAGAACCACCTGGCTGGTCTCCATCTTCACCTATTCTTGTAGCACTAGAGGAGGAAAAAAGTCTCTCTGTGACACAATGATCAAGACAAACTCTTATGCAGACAGCTAACATAGCACTGAATTTCCTTCCTGCAGCACTTTGGCAATAATAGCAGCCATAATTGTTTAAACTGTAAAGAATCACAGGATAACATGGTACTTTTCTCACCCACATCTAGCTACCTTCAATTCATCAAAAGAAATTATCACTTTGCTGCTGTAGATGTGATTTATATATTACATGCCCTTGTGAACCTCAATAATGGCAATCTCTCAGTCTCAAAAGAAATGAATTGCAGAGCACAGGAGTAGGTTACAGTCAGTCCAGCCACTGCCACAGCAGTCCATTTTAATCTGCTTGTTATCTTTCTCTTCAGGGGAAACTAGTTATTAAACTTTAGAGCAGCTGGTATTTGTACTATCTTTTACTTGAAGTGATGTTTTTCTATTACTGCAGACAGTAGCAATGATGAACATAAGATGGGGTAGGAAACATATTCCAGAAAATATTATCTTTTTTTTTTCCCCATGCAACACACAATTGCATTTCTATTTCCTTTTTTTTTTTTTTCATAGCATCATCAAGTTTGGAAAAGGTCTCCCAAGATTATCCTGTCCAACTGCCCACCAATATTTCCCTCTAAACCCTCTCCCAGAGTACAACACCTAAATGTTTCTTGAACACCTTCAGGGTCAGTGACTCCACCACCTCTCTGGTCACCCTGTTCCAGCTCATAACCACTCTTTTGGAGAAGAATTTTTTCCTAATATCCAATTTTAATCTCCCGTGGAACAACATGAGGCCATTCCCTCTCATCTTTTTGCTAGTTACATGGGAGAAGAGGCTTACCCCAACCTTGCCACAACTTCCTTCAGCTAATTGTAGAGAGTGATAAGGTCTCCCCTGAGCATCCTCTTCTAGACTGAAAATCCCAGTTCCTTTAGCTGCTCCCCATAACATTTGTGCTCCAGACCCCTCTCAGTTCTGTTGCTCTTCTCTGGACATGCTCCAGGGTCTCGATTTCTTTCTTGTAGTGAGGGGCCAAGAAATGAAAACAATGCTCAAGGTGCAGCCACACCAGAGCTGAGTACAATGTACAAGGAGCACCATTATCTCCCATATATCTCTTGTTTTTAACTGTGCAGAGCAACATTGAAGACCCAACTGTGCATGAGAAATACATTACTTTTAATCCAAAAATTACCATGGTTAATTACCAACAGTAAGGGTTGAAAGAACACCACTACTTTTAGGGAACAAGAATTTCTCTCCTGCAACTGGGTAGAGGCATTGATGACTTTCACTGGTATAAAGAGACTGGCTTGATTTAGATCATTTTTGTGACCAAATCTGAGCCCACATATGTCCAACTGAAACTCACTATTTTTTCCAGCAAAAAAAGTTTCTGTAGGGGTTAGTTTGCTCCATCAATAGTCAAGTTACAATGAGGCACTACCTTGTTCAATGCTATACAGAATTTGCATTCACATTCCTCTGCAGAGTTTCCTATACAATTTCCAACACTCAGCTTCTGCTTTTAGTGTCATAAGCAATGTGTCATGCTAAGCTTATCCATTTTCTTATTCTCCAGTAGGAATAAAGCTCTTTGTGTTGTAAACCATCAGCAACACATCAAACATAAACTAGGGTCAGCAGTTGCTGCTTTAGCCTACAGCATTTTCTACAAAGAGAGAAAACAAGAATCACTCAGTTAGATTCACTGAGTGGCAAAACGGGTTACCAACAGGTTCGGCTTTGTTGTTTGAGAGCCATGCTTCAAGGTTTAAATGCAATGGCATTGAAGCCTCAAGCAGTTCTCCTCTTAGAGAGGAGCAGCACTTACTCCTACACTGTCAGCAGCCAGCTCTGTTCAAGACTGTTTTGTCTCAATCCTCTTTTGGATTCAGATCCCTGAGCAGTATTTCTCATGATAAACTTTGGAGAAGCCTCTTCATTTTGTGTTCTAGAAGAGAATTACTTGGAGCACTGCCTAATTAAGGGAACAAGGACTGGAAACTATGCAGCCCTGTGTACCCAAGTGAGAGATCCCTGTATTCTCCAAATGGCTGCAGATACTTAGGTTGTTTGACATTAAAGAGAAGTTTTGACTGGAGAGGTAGATTCTTTGTATTCCCCCAGTCCCATAGAGGTGTTGAGGACTTTATAAAGATAAGGGGAAAGCTGCTCTAAATCACATTAGAGGATGGTATATTAAAATATCATACATGCCCAGCAACACAACAACTTAGAATTTCTTCATAAAGTGGTACATGGGCAAAGAAAGTGGTGTTTATTCTCTTGCAGATGGGAGTGATCATGTTGGATTATACCTTTACTGCCTCTTTCTTGTTTCCTCAATCTGACACTTTCCAAGTACCCAGTTTGTTCAGTGCCATAGATGAGAGCAAAGGAAATGGAAGGAAGTACAGATTCTTGTAGTGGGATGGTGAAGCAGAGCTGTGCCAAAATCCTCAGGCACCACACAGCTCCCCCAGCACTGGTGGTACTTCGTAACAAGTGGGAAGGTGTCAGCCTGGTGCACATTGCCTTGGCTCAGCCAAGGAGCAGTCCTTGTGGAGGCAGCCTGTACTTAATCTGGATGAGTAGGGGGATTTGTGTCATGCACGTTGCTACATGTTGTTGAAGGTATCCTGGTCCACTGTGGTCCACAAGAACTGAAAAAATGTTTTGCTTAGAAGGTAGAATAAAGGGAAACACAAAACAGGACAGATCTCTACTGAAAATGAATATTCACATTTCGGAGGCATATGATTGATCTAAATGAGAATATATGTTTCAAGATAAAATTCAGAAGCACAGCTTTGCATGAAGGAACAGTTCCATTGGGCTAAAACACCCTCTTTCATCTATTTTTTGTAAGTTCTGTGTTTAAGATGAGAGGCTGTCAAATCTGGTAGCCCAGTAGTGTTAAGACTACCAGAGTTCTGTGTTCTCAGGTCCAAACTGTATTGAGACTGAATATATATTCCTGATAGGCTCAGATAGACACAGTACATACATATATATGTACACATAGATATGCATATGTGTGTGACCAGGCACATCAACACAGAAAATACAGCATTCACAAATAACAACTGTATGAACAACTTCATCCTCTTGCTCTCTCTGCAGAATCAGGATGAAAGCCTATTAATGAAAATATATCTTCACATATACAAGTATATAGAATCTGGATCCCCTAGTTACTGGCCTTAGACACCCAATCTGCCTCTGGTTCTTCCCCAGACTGAAGAGACCCAGGTTACTCAGCCTTTCCTTATACAGGAGATGCTCCAGGCCCTTTGTCATCTTTGTGGCCCTCTGCCAGACTCCTAGGAGTTCTCTGTCCTTCTTGAACCAGGGAGCCCAGAACTGGACACTACTATCTACATATGACCTCACTAGGACAGAGGAGATCTCTCAACCTGCTGGCCACACTCTTTTTAATACACCCCAAAAAACACACGCATGCATACATGGTTTTCTTCATTAGCTAGTTTGGAAACTGATCTAGAGGAAATTTGGCAGTGATACCACAAGGGCAAGCACTGAAACCCAGAGCAATTCTCAGCACTGGTCCAGTATGAGGAGTCACAGCTTTGAAGGCATTGGCTGGGTTTCTTAAAATCATTGAGGGCAGCAAGTTAATTTTTGATCAGGCACTTGCATTATGACAGGTTCAATTTGTTTACAACCAGCGAGAGTCCCTGTACTGTCTTCAGCCAACTTAAAAGAAGAAGAAAAAAAAATGACACTGCAATATAACTGCATACATTGGCAAAGAGGGCATTGCTTTGACTTTAAAACCTCTGCATTAGCAGCTCTTCCAGGACCAGAGTAGCAATGTTTCCCCTAAGTGCTTGGGATGGGAATTACCTGAAGCGACTTTCTATTATCAGGTGGATAGTGTCAAATTTTAAAGCGATGACTGCTGTGTAATCACAGTCCTTGTACTGTCATTTCAGCTTCTCTCAATTTGTTTCCTTTCCTCTTTCTTTCCAAACGCAAATGCATGTTGTTTGCCAGATTTCTTTTACAAAACGTCAGATCTCATGATTGTGAATTGAATTGTATAGACGAGCTCTAAGTAAAAACATTCTGCCTTCCTTCTACTGTAGTCAGCCTGACCTTGTCTCAGTCTTGCAAACATAAATCAGGAATGAAAGATTCTGTTTCAAGTTTAGTGCGACGAGTGACACGGGTACATATTTGAATGATTAAGTTATTAGCAGCTTGCAAAGTTGCTATGTAACAGCTAAACTGTTAGTATTGGTTGTGTGCGTGCTCTGCAGAAGTGCATGGATGTATCAGGCTGATGAAGAACAAAGGGCACAGCTCCACCGTTGCTTTAAATCAGTGTAACTGGTATATAGCCAGCATAGCTAACCTCTTAATGCTTCCTGGAGATGCTCACCTCTGTTGCTCGGTTGTACTGACCATCAAATAAAAGCATGAGGAATCACAAGCAGGATTTTCTCCCTCCTCATCTAACCTGAGATAAATGGAAATTTCACTCGAGGTAAGGCCCCACCTCAAGTACTGTGTTCAGTTTTGGGCACCTCAATACAGGTGGTTGAGTCACCATCACTGAATATGTTTAAAATCCATTCGGATGTGGTGCTCAGTGCTCAGGGACATGATTTAGCAGTGGGTTGTTAGGGTAGTATGGTCAGGTTGAGGTTGCACTTGATGATCTTAAAGGTGTTTTCCAACCTGAGTGATCCTATGATTCTATGAAATAAATGAGAAGTTAGAATTTAAACCAAATCAGTTCCTTAATCCTAGTTACAACAAGGTTGCACAAACACAAGGAAATTGAGGACAAGGAACAGGGGGAAAGCAAGAATGTATTTTGGGACGTAGACTGACTATGAACCTTCACCACTAGGGCTGTATTGTCCTTCTGTTGAGGATGCACATGTTTATGGTGGTGTGGAATGTGTGTGGAGGTACTGAACCCTCTTCTTTCTCCTTTCCCTTTCTCCAGCTTTCCTTATTTGCAAGGTAAAGCTCGTGATTTGAACCTCTCCTAGAAAAACTTCCCAGACATCCAGTTAGGTTTACACTCTGTGGTGGTACAATGCGAAGAAATAGCTAATAGCAGATACTGGGCTGATTTCTCTTCCTAGACTGCAATCAAACATAGCTCTGTGCATGACTGTGGATGCACATTGACTGGAAATGGCTCTTCAAAATCATGAAGGAAATACCAATTCTTGTTTTACTTTACTTTTTTCCCAGGCTTTAAGATTTCCTTGTTGTGAGCAGTATCTTTTTTTCAGGCCACACAACATTAGCTAGAACAGAATGAAGTTATGAAGCTTACATACAGCAATACTGCTTTTACTCCACTTGATATTTCCCACTGGCAAAATAAACCCATTTATTTCTTGACTCATCCTTTCATTAGCTATAATCTCATTGCATATATTATTCATAGAATAATATGAATCCATAAATATATATTGGTGCCCTTTTTAAAATCATCCTCAAATCTCATCCCCTCCAACACCCCTTTTAAACCAAGTTGATGGTTTTTTTTTTCAAATTAATTTTCTTCTATGGCTCATTTCATTTCATTTTGTATAACCTGGTTTGTATGGAGCAGAATAAGGAAAATAATCAGGCCTATTTATACACAATCAAATTGAAGTGATTTATCCATGTCTTTTACGGATGGCTTTAATTTTCTCTGTAAAAGCACCTTACTCTTTGTGAAAGCATAGTGCATTTTTTCAGATTGAAAATTTAAACTACCAAAGCATCAACATACCTGTTGAATGTCTTTATTATTTGTTCTCATATGCCAGAATTTTACAGTAGCAGCACTGGGACACAAAGAGTTTAACTGATAGAGAATTTATCATGATCTTAGATCAATTATTTAAATGAAAACACTTAGCCTTCTTTTACCCTAAATATGTCCAAATAAAGCTATTCTGCAACATTAAAATACTGTTTATAAATGACAAAAATAATCTTTGTCTGGACTATTGATCATCATAATTTAGCAGTTCTAGAATATTCAGTATTTACTGTTACAAAAAATCCTGCTTAAAATAATTTCTACTCTGGAAGAGTAATACAGAGAAATGGAGCCTCTTTGGGCTTTGAATGTGAGAGAGGACCTCTTTCAATATTCATATTATTTTTCTATCCTTTTTTGTTCCTTAATCTCTTTGGACATGCAATTTGGGCACTTTGATTTCTTCAGTAGAAGGGAGCAGCCTTCCAGGTTGAAATAGTCTTTGGTACAATCTACATACAATTATTTCTGAAGCCTTTAAATAAAAGCTACCTATTCCAAGTTACTTTTCCTTGCCACTGAAGACATATGAAGGGTATTAAGGTTATGGCAAGATTGATTTCCATTCCAGTTAGTCCATTTCCATGTTTTAAATTTCTATTTTGTAAATCCTGATTGCCCATGACCTTTCTAGGTAAGAATCATCACCCTCATTCCCTACCATTCCAGGAGATTCTTACATGTTGCACATGCAAATTACCCTTGAGTAAGCCACTAAGATGTAGAAATTGAAGGGAATTTGCTTGATTCACAAGCCACAGTGGTTAAGTGGGAATAGGCAATTTGGGAAGGATGGAACTAAGAAAAAAAGATACCACTTTTAAATCAAAGGGCTGGAGCATCTGTCCTATAAAGAAGAGAGCTGGACCTACTCAGCCTGAAGAAGAGAAGACTCTGGTGAGACCTCACTGCAGTCTTCCAGTACTTAAAGTGAGTTACTAACTGGAAGGAAACCGACTTTTTACATGGTCTGACAGGGATAGGCCAACAAGAAACTGTTTGAAAGTAAAAGAAGGTATGTATGCATTAGATATTAGGAGGAAATTTTTTACTTGTTGGTGGTGAGGCACTGGCACAGACTGCCCAGAGAAGCTGTGGATAACCCATCCCTGGAGGTGCTCAAGGCCAGGTTGGATGGGGCCCTAGGCAGTCTGATCCAGTGGGGGAAAATTCTGCCCACAGCTGGGGGTTGGAACAGGATGATCTTTCAAGTCTCTTCCAGTCCAAGCCATTCTACAATTCAATGCAAGAAGGAGAAACCATTCTTCTCGATTTGCTCACTCTTCCAACATCTCTGTGATAGTCAAGTTCAAGCTCTGAGTGCTTTTATCCTAAAATAAGGATGGAATTGATTTAGATAAAAAATATATTTATTTGCACAGTGCCTAGGAAAGGCCATTGTATTTATTTCTTCTTCCATTTACTTTAGATAAACAGATGATAACCCATGTATTCCACACAGTAACTTTCCTTCCTTTCTGTCTTCTCCTCTACATGCTAGTGAGGATTTATGGTTTATCTCTACTAGATCCCAGATCAGATCCTCCTAATTTCCATTCTCTGAATAAAATTCCTAATGTTTTTTGATGTTCTCTTCTTTATCCCGCTTTGTATATCCCATCACTTTCACATCCCATCTGTTCTTTTCAGCACTACCAGCGTCTCCCAAATGATGCCAGTCTAGCTAGGAGTGCAATGCTAAAAATGCTTCTGTGTCTGGAAAATGTCACTGTGACCTGTGCAACTAATTAATTATCTGCTTGTCCTTTGTGTCTACAAGCCGAGGAAGAAAGTTGCGAGACTGTTATAGAAGTTGAACAGATATTCCCCTAATTGAACTTCTGTCCAGATCATTTTTGGGAGCAGAAGAAATATGGAGATTGGATATCACATAGCCCTGACCTGTTAGCCTTTCTTTTGGCACCATTATTTTCATAATGCAAAGCAATGGAAATGATGTAGAATGAAATGGTCTTTCAGTTTTCATTTTACTACTTTGTTAAGCTCTCGGGGGCAAAGGAGTGCACAGAGGTTGATGTAAAGAAGAAAAAAGCAGTAGTTTTGCCCAAAATAAAGAAATCCAAGGTGTTCAGATCTTCCACTCTGCCACTAACCTGTTTTTTACCAGAAACATCATCACTTCATAAAGGGATGAGCTAATTGTATCAGCACTTTGTCTCTCCACGAGGCATTCCTTCTGCAGCCCTAAGCTCTTCCAAGTTTGCAGCCACTGAACAAAGCATACAAAATGAGCATATATTTTCAAGGTATAAGGAAATATTCTGTAACGTAGCTGTTTTAAGGGAAGAAAACAAAACCTTCTCTCCATAGAAAGTGGAACAACATTTGATGACCAAATATTCCTTACCTGAGATGTACAAAATTCAGCAGTCCCAGTATTCTGAAACAAAAGACAGGTCATTGTTTCACTTTACCTATAGTTGTAGAATGCCAAAGCCTTTCAATCAAACCCCATGGGATAGGGGCACTGTGCCTAATGAATGGCAGAAGCATTAGGTTACATCAAGACTCCAGTTTTCCTTAAAAATATATGAAAGCAATTAACAGCATCAGTCTGGGAATCATGAAATGTAACTTCCTGATATGAAATGGTCTGTGATAGCCAAAAAGATAGATTTGGATTTCCTAATAAAGATATGGCTTGTTTTACTCTCTACATGGAATTTCTCCCCAGTTGGTTGAACTTCCACTCATCTGGAAAACTTTTCTTGAAAGGCATGTAAGGTTCCTTCTTTCACAACTTTTCTTAAAAACTATACTCAAAGCAAGAAATGGCAGTGTTCCCTCTTAAAAGGGGAAATACAAACAGATAAGTATGTTAAAAGTACTAGCAATTCATTAAAGATGCCAATTTTCTCAGACAAAAGAAGAAAAACATGAAAATAGTGAGTATCATGGAGTATCTTGACAAGGAAAAGTGAACATTGTTAGCCCATCTTACTGAACAAGTTGGGAACAAGAACTTCTTCCCGTTGCTTTGCTAGCAAGCAGAATCTGTTAGCACACAAAATCTGACCTTAAAATTAAAAAAAAAAAAAAAGAGAGAGAGAATCAGGGGTAGAAAGTGTGACACTTAAAAATCCAAAGGATATTGCTGAGATCTCTACAGTGGCATAAAGATATGTTACAGGAAACATATTTCAGTGAAGATTAGATTGTTTTACTCTGGATAAAAGTGAGCTGTTCATAAACAACTCAGTGAATCATCCAACATGCTTTTGCAACAGCACAACTCAACACATTCATAATTAGAGGTATATGATTGCATCTAAATCTATAAATCAGCTGTAAGAGTCAGTAGTTCAACGGTCCTATTACAGCTAAGAGAAGCTTCCTATTTAATGTGGAGCTATGCTGCAAATGAAGGACTCCAAAGCATATGCATTCATTTCCATGGAAATACTTTACATTTGCATTCTATTTAAAAGATTACTGGCCTAAGAGTTCTTGAAGCTGCTTATGAAATTGCAACATTTAAGTTATCCAGAGAGAATGCTGCATTTCAAAGCATGTCATACAGAGTTATTTCAGGAGAATGACAACTCCTAGCTCTGAACTATGTGCCCATCAATGCTCCAGATTTTCAAAATGTGGCTGCTCAGCATTATCGAAAGCGCAGAGCCCAGAAAGTACTTCAGACTTGGCATTCAAAAGTTAGGGCATGGATAATGACAAGACATTGAAAATACAAACTGAGTTCTGCTTCTGCCATCATCTTAAAATATTACCATGTCCCTACATACAAAACACCACTGTACCTTTAATAGTCCTGTGACCTGTCTCAGATTCCATCTGCAAGTGCTAGGAAAAAAATGCATTGATAGTGAGGGCACTTTGACCAAAACACAGGCAAGAGGCAGACAGGGTAAGGACTGCAGTTCAATGCCCTACTTACCCCCAGGCCAGACTAATGGCCTGATTTCCTTTATAGTCCTTGCCTTTTAAAATGGTTACTGAATTTCTCTGTGACATTCTGCAAAGATGTAATGTGATTATGGACTTTCTGTTCAGAAATTCTCATGATAACTGCAGCTGAAGCCTTGATATCATTGTTTAAATTTATCTATCTGCAAACTTCAGCTGAATATTATTATTCTGACAAGACTTTTTCTAGACAGAGCTGATGAAATTTAACTGAAGATGAGAGCTACAAATGAAGATTTTAATCAAGATTAATATCTGCATTGTTAAAGGTTGACAAGGTGGATGAACACAGTGACACTTTCATCTACTAAATCTTTTGATCTTAATAAAGAACAAAGTTTCTGGTCCAAGCTCTGTTTTGATGGCGAAGAGTGGGCATTAATTTTGGTGGGATAAACAGAGTGTTTCTCAATGTTTCTGCCCAGTGACAGGAGGTAAAATTCTACCTGCAGAATTCTGAGATGCTCCACAGAGACTGCATTTAGGTTCTGTGTTTTCAAGATAATTCGAGTCCCTGTACATCCCACTACCAATTACAAGATAGGAAGAAAGTCTATGTCTTCAAGGCAGTGTTCAACCTTGGGAAATAGCAAAAGTGAGGCTGCTCCCCAGAGAAGTGTATTTCCATCTCATTAGAGCCATGTGAGCAAAGCAGAGCAGTGACTGCAGTGGGTAGTAGAGACAGTCCAATTATCCAGGCAAAAGCAAGGTTACAACTCATCTTCAGGGTCCGTCCATTCTGGTCGGATGTTAGAAAAAACTTATTCTCAGCAAGAGTGATGAGGCATTGAAACGAGCTGCTCAAGGAGATGGAGTTACTGTCCTTGGAGGCTTTTAGAGGTAGATGTGGTTAGTGGGCACAGTGGCAATGAGTTGACAGTTGAACTAGGTGATCTTAGTGGTCATTTCAAATCCTAATGATTCTGTGATTCTATGAAATCTAAAAACAATTCAGGACGTCCATCATTTTATGGCATCACTTGAGGCTGAACTGAAACGGGGATGTTGGATGCATGGGCAGGTGTGAGAGGGACAGGGGTGAGGAAGGCAGAGCTGTCAAGGCTTGTTAATGCTCTCAGGGCTCTGTCAGCCCTTACAGCCTTAGCATTAAGCAACTCCAGCTCTGAGCAGTGGTTGAGTCTAGCTTGGAATCAGTATAACCTACATATCTCCTTAGATCCTTCAGATCCCTTGTAGCTGGAAAGCTGAGTCACTGATCCCTCCCTGAGACTGATCTTGATAACACCCACACACCAAGATCTTTTGATGGAGCATGCCTCCCCATGTTTATGTATAAATACTTGGATCTGCTGCCCTTGCAGTACCTTGCCACCTCCCCTATCCCAACCTGGCACATCCAGGTGTTCACTAACAAGCCAAGGTCACTGTGTAAGCAGCGTGGTATTTTGGCTGTTATGGTTTTACCTGGCAGGTGGCTGAGAACCACACAGTAGTTCACTCACTTGCCATCTTCCCAGTGGGATGGAGGGAAGAATGAAAAAAAACAAAACAATCAAGGTAGAACTTGTGATAAAACTATTTACAAAGATAGAGAAAAGGATAATAATTATGACCAATAAATACATGTATATGTATATATACATATATATATGAATATATATAACAAGTGATGCACAAGCAATTGCTCACCATCCCCCAGACAATTCCCAGCTAGCACCCTGAGCAGTGGAAGAGCGTGAGATGAACTCCCACCCTCTTCAAAACTCCTTCCACATGATGTCTCATGGTATGGAATAACCCTTCGGCCAGTTTAAATCAGATGTCCTGGTTCTGTTTCCTCCCAGCTCCTTGTGCCCTTTGCTGAGAATGTCTTTGACTCTGTACAGCACTGCTTAGCAGCAGTTATGAACATCAATGTGTTATCAACATTGTTTTTCTCCTGGATTCAAAACACAGTATCATACCAGACACTCTGAAGAAAACAATTCCATTCCAGCTGAAACTAAGACAGAGGGTGAAGATATAAGGAGTGAAAGAAGGTGAAGAATTGAGGAGACAAAGCTCAGGCAGAAAAGAAGATGGTCTGAGAATGTTTTGGAGGGCTGTTGATTTTCTTACCAAATATATCCAGCAGTTCACTTGAAAATGGCAGCACAAACTGTCCTGTCCCCATAGTGCAGTATTTGAGTTTTCTCCCTCCCTTTTAAAATATTCAGAACTGTATTTGGAGACAGATAAAGGGATGAATCTTTGGCAGAGATAGATGGAAAAGTGCAGCTGAGGTCAGAGGTATTGATAACACCAGCAGCTGGAGAAAACCTCTTTCCTGACTGCTTATCTACTTTATCAAGCTTCATATAGACTATCCTTTCTTCCTCGGATATTTCCAGCCTCTTTGTGGTGTTGCATCAGCCATAGAATATCCATACTTTAACGCAGGAGTGAAAACCTCTAGTTGCAGTGGAGGGAGAATAAGAGGAGGGTAGTGGGACTGAGCAGCTGGGGACAAGACCAAGCAAAAACAGACATAAAAGTTTCTGTGAGTGACAAGAAAGGACTGAGGTGTCTGTATCTCTCACAACCTTGCAGGTTACTGAGCAGAAGCTTCAGTCAGGTCATAGTGACACAGTGAATTTCATTTGTGGAATTTAAAAGCCTCCCTGCAGCCCTGAAGTCCTTTGCTTTTCATGTGCTTGCACAAGAACTCAGTACTGAAGAAGCTTACCCCAAACTACTTGGAAAGTATAATATATACAAACACAAGCCATTGAATGCCACTTCGTCTCCAGAATTCAAGAAGAAAAAGGATCAACTCTTTTTTCTTTTTATCTTCAATAATCAAATTTCTGCCAGTCTCCACCATTAACAGATATGTTTTTTTCTTTTACAGCATTTTTGAGCGGTGGTTAAGAAGACATAGACCCATGCTAGAAGTTTACCCAGCAGCCAACGCTCCCATTGGGCACAATCGAGAAAATTACATGGTTCCCTTTATCCCTCTTTACAGAAATGGAGAATTTTTTACACCATCAAGGGAGCTGGGGTACGACTATGAGTATCTGCAAGAACCAGGTAACACTACAATTTTAAGTAAATGTCAAATTTGTTGTTTATCTCATGGAATATGTCTGCAGAATGACAGTATGTTTAAATACTGCCTATGTATATGTAATACAGATATAAATCCTTCTATTCCATATTTTTCCATATTTTAGTTACAAATTATGCCTACTTGTTTTCACATTTCTCATCTGGTGATACACAGAGCCAACCTAACACTATTAGAAAAGGAATCACTGTCATCAGTCATATCTACCCTAGCCTCATTATGATCTGAATATGGCACAAAGGGTCAACTTATGAACAGAACAGGGGAGAAAACCAGATGGATTTTAAATCTGCTGTGTGCCCAGCTCAGCTGACAACATGTAATGAAAATGGTGACCAGTGGGATTTTCACATTCTGGGTGTGGTTTAACAGCGGACAGAACTAAAGCTCTCTTGGTCTACAAAAGTAATAAATCTAATCTCTTAAATGCTCAGAGAAAAAAATAATCTCAGTCCCCAAAACCAAAACAATGTCCATGCAGCACTTTAAACAGCAATCTATTGACATTGTGCTTGCCCAGTGGTTGTTCATACAGAATGCAACAGAATCATTCATAATGTCAGTTTGTTCAAATGAATTTTGCTCTCACTGGGAATAGTTTTTACTTCCATTGCTCTTCAGAGATGCTTTTGACTTCTTTGTTTCGGCTATTCTCAAGCATCATGAGGGAAGAGACCTTTGGAGAACCTCCAGTAGGTCAGGTCTTGTGCTTTGGGCAGGCGATTTTGTAGTTTTGATGTCATCTCTTTATTGTTGAAGGTAAGAACTATATTCTGCTAAAGATATAAAATTACCTAGAATCCAAAAGATACCCAGCCTGTGGGATGCAGTTATCTTTGCAATGCAGAGAACAAATAGGTCACTGTACATGTTTGGTTTTCCTGGTTTAGGCAGAACGATTTATCTTCATTTAAAAGCCAATTAAGGGTGAGAAGTCCAATAATTATATAGCAAAAAAAAAAAAAACCAGGGACATTTTAGCAATGCTAGCATTCTACTTGCTTTCTTGTTGTCTTTATCAAAGCAGTGTCAGTTACCATAGCATCTCTGATTTTCCAACAGAGTTTGCTTTCAAAAGGAGATGCACAGTTTTGCATACTGTGTAAACTGTGACATTATTAATTTAGTTTGCTTATTCAATTCTCATGTAAAATCTTGCTTGTGATTTACAATCATCCAGAAAATGCATTTTTGCCTATTTTATGACTAAGGAATCTTCACCCCTGGATAATTGTTGGGGTCTTTTATTAATATAACATTGAGACAGAAGTCATTATTTCCCTAACATTCTGAAAAAAAAAAAAGCCAACTGTATTTATTCAGAGAGAAAACAATCTAATAAATGTTTCAGATCAAGATTCAATGATATTATGTATTTTTGTCTGATCATAAGCATTTTTATGTTTCTGTTCATGCCACCATAATTTAACTCCTGACCACAAGACTATAAATAAAAAAATAAATAAATATATTAATGAGAACCCCTAGTTTATGAAAACCACATTACTCCTCGAACTGCACATCTAAAAATGTGCCAAGCACCGTGACAGGCAGAAATATTGAGTTCTGAATTGGTACTGCAAAAAGAGGCATATTGTAAATTATTTACCACTTAGCAATTCATTTCTGTTGCCTTCTGATCTCTTGCCTTTTCCCAGGGGAGCACTTTCCTTAGAAAATGAAATTCTTATTAAATTTGGTCTGTGTTTCTAATACAGAGGCAAGGAAAGTAGCTTTAATTATTTTGAAAGATCAACACAAAGAGTGAAATTTAAACTCATTTGGAAAGTCCAGATAATCCCCAGACATAGCTCAACCCCTTGTTAATCTCACTGCGAAAGTGAGAGCTGAAGCTATCTCTTATCTGAAGGAAAGTGCAGGTTACAAGTGGAAAATGGTCTAGAATCTCAAAATACAGAGATGAATTTTCTCAATATTTCAATGTTTAAACCCAGATTGTTCTCTAGAGATGAATGATGGGTTCTGATTAAGAAGAACATGAAAATGAAAAGGAATTTCTTAGATGAACTGAAACAAGAAAGCCTGCTGGCTCCCTCTGAAAGAAAGAATAAAGAAAAAGGAAAGGAAGGGAGGGNAGAGAAAAAAAGAGAGAAAAGAGAGAAAAGATGATTTATCAATAGTACAAAATGCTTCATTGTTGTTACCTAAAGCTAACACCCTCTTTGAGAAGAAAGAAAACATCAAGAATGGAATGATAAGAGTGTACCTGAGGTTAATTACAGCTATTTTCCCATCTGAAAGAGCAAACTGAAGATATATTGCTGCTATTAGTCATTAATGGAAGTCTAGATATCAAGCATCAGCACAACCTTCATTCCTCTGGGTTTGTCATGAACCTAAAGGGTAGCTTTAACTGATGTTCATGGCACCCTCCAGGGATGATTATCCTTTAACTCCAAACAGCAACAGAAAAGGAGCAGAGCTGACATTAGCTAATATCTCATTGCTTTTGTCCCCCCTCCACTCCCTTGACTCTTCTCCCAGGTAGTTGTCAGCAAATACAGTCGCTGCACTTCTGTGTATTTCACAGTTAGAAAGATTAAAGCATTATGACAATGGGTTCCCTGAAATGCCACTGTGCAGGATTTCTGCTGCCAGGGCAGTCCCACGTTTACAGTTGTGTCACATTCACAGGTTACAGACTACAAAGTGCTTCGGGTACTCCATCCTCTGACACTCAAGGGTTAATACAACTTCATGAAAGACAACCCAAGTATCTTTTGTGCAGCAAAAGTAGTAGGAAAAAGGCAGTGGATGTCAGGAGGTGGCTGTTTGCTTTGAGCTAGTTTCAGAACCTTTACAGACTGAGGCTGAATGCAGGAGAAAGTCATGTTTAACTATTGGTATTTAAGAAAATACATTAATTTCTCCTGCTGTGAAAAGAGACATCTCTTCATCTCAAAGTCATGCTGTGTTTTATCAGGGAGAAGGTAGCTTAGGTTTCCAAGTAATATTTACGGGAGGGAAACACTCTTGAAAGACAACATACAAATTTAGGATGTCACACAGAAATCTATATCACAGATAATTTCAGCAAGGTGGGGAATTCTGTGGTACTTCCCTTTCTCCTTACCACAAAAACCCACATCTGTTATCTATCAAGCTTCTTCTACAATATACATCCTGCAGTCTGAATAGCCAAATTATTTCTAATTTGGTCTTGTTTGCAATATGAACATAAAAAGAGTTGTATTAAAAAGCACTGGGACTGTGGAGTAAAGCACACAAAGTTAGGAACTTTATAAATTGAAGTCATGTCTCTAAAGTGAAAACTCACCCTCCAGCCCAGTATGTGTGCATTACACACTATGTTCTCCCTAGTTCCCCACCTCACTCACTAACTAGCCAGAAAAAACAAATGCCCAAGCCTCGTTGCTTTTGGTTGTCATTTTCTCAGTTAAAGCAGTATGTAACCTAATGTATGATTTATTTCACACTCTTAAAATGGTATCTTGAAAACATGTCCTTTAACAATTTAATGCCAGTCTCCATAGCAGCCATGTTCTGCAGAAAATATTAATTCTTATTCACAATATGGAGGATCCCGTGAATGGCACTGTCCTTCTTTGCTTGACGTATCAGAAATGAAGGATTAAAGAGAAACTGCACCTCATCCACAGAGGTTTGTGGAGTGCATTCTGAAATATCAAGAACCTTATTTTTTTCAATTCTTTGTGTTATGAAGCATTTGTATGTCTAATGGGGTCAGAAGTCTGAACATGCATACTCTTACAGATCCAATCTCAGAATACAAAGTGAGATTCAAAGGAGTGTAAGGACTTGAGAAGTAGCACCATAAGCGCTCCCCAAAGTGAAGCTGAGTTGTAAGGACAGACCAACTATATTCTGCCTAAACTCAGCCTAAACTGAAATGCATCTAAGGAAGTAATTGAGACATCAAATGCTGAGTACAGTTCAGCTTTCAAGGTGCCACAAACCAAAACAGTATTCTCAGAGCGCAGTTATGTAACACCATGTGCTCAAAAGCACCAAGAAGATACACAGGATTTCATTTTTTGGGGCACCAGTGGAACTGGAAGATGGTAGAAAAATATGTATAAAGGCCAGGGGATGTGCCACAGTTGTTCGAGGCTGAGTGTTGCTTCATGAAAGGATTGTGATAGGCTTAACCTGCTCTTAAACTCTTCCTTGTACTCACCTTCAGCTAGTGCTGCCAACAGGATGCTGAGCTAGCAGGACCTTTGCCCATGCTGTACCAGATCTGACAGACTCTTCAGCAGGGTCTGTTGTGACAGGATGGGGGGAAACGGTTTCCAGCTAAAAGAGGAGAAATTTAAACTGAATATAAGACAAGTTTTTTTACATTAAGGGTGGTGAGGCACTGGCTGAGGTTGCTCAGAAAGGTGGTAGTTGTCCCATCCCTGGAGACACTCAAGGTCAGGCTGGATGGGGCTCTGAGCACCTGATGGAGCTGTGGGGTCCCTGTTCATTGCAGAGGAGTTGGACCAGATGGCCTTTAAGCGTATCTTCCAACTCAAATTTAATGATTCAGTGAATCTATGATCATTCTTCGTTTCTATTCTTACAGCTTTCACATAACCACAAATAGCACTGGAAATAGTAAACTCAATTCCTGTCAGTTTCAAAGCAAAAAATGGGGAAACTTTAAGGATTGAAAGATTTTGCTTAGAATTATTTGTAACTTTCGGACAATTTGCTTCAATTGAATAACCATTTTTCATTCTGAGCCTTCCAGTATTATCTGTTACACAATCTGTACAAACTGACCTCTGTTTTTCTCCTTTTTAGCACTTGGTTCTTTCCAGGACTTTTTAATCCCCTACCTCGAGCAAGCCCGTCAGATCTGGCCCTGGCTGGTTGTTGCAGCTGTGATTGGAGGCATAGTTACTGCTGTGCTCTCTGGGCTCATTCTTGCCTGCAGGAAGAAAAGAGCAGGAACTTCTCCAGAAATACAACCCTTACTCACAGAAAGTGAAGATTACAATAATGTATCCTATCAATCCCACTTCTGAAGACCTCCAGCATCTCGGTGAGGTTTCTAAGGTGCTAGTCAAGCATGGGGTGTTTGATTTATGTTTACAATGACCTTGTTGAGCTGTGCTGCATAAGCTGGCTGGGCTGTCCCACTCCTTGTGCCTCTTGTAACATCCAGCATTACAGTACCTCATCAGCCCCAGTCCTCCAAAATCGCTCAGATTCAACATGTTACCATGCCACCCAAGGAACAGCATGTATTTCCAATGCTTGATTAAACAATGCATCTGTGAATCTGACTGGTTTGTGTGTTGCTTATTCAAATGTGTAATTCTCTGATTTTCTTTGCTCTGTTATATCTGTAGGCTCCAATCCCATGCCCAGTCCACATGAAGAAATTCACAGGGCACATGTTGGTGCATGGATGTAGTGGCAGGCACTCGATTGCAAGATCAGTGCTACATTCACCGTGGTGTTCAGAGCTCCTTGGTTTAGTGAAAGAAATGTGCTGTCTGCGAGCAGAGTGAATGACCCATAGACACATTTTTCTTTGAGGATATAAACATTTTCCCTCCAGCTCCAGTAATGCCCTGTTTGTCTGTGATGGAATGCCATCAGCAGCAGCAAGTGGGCTCTAAGGAACCACATCTCACTTGTCTCATATATTCCAGTTACTCTTCTGCTAAATCATTTTCCGGGGGTGTAGAGGGTATTTTATTTTTATTTTTTTTTCAGAGATGAAACTTAGTCTCACTGTGTATATCTCTCTTCAGTTTGACTTAGGGATGCTCAGGTTATGGCTGACTTGTGATTGCTCAATAGGCACAAATTTCATACAGACAATCCACCTGTGACAAAACAAGGTACGTAATTAAGTGACAAGCTTTAAACTGAAAGAAATATCAGTTTTCAGAGATGGTGACTCCAATTGGCTTTAGTTCCAAAACTCCTCTCAAGCAAAATGAGGTCACACAGTGATCGCTGTGGGTTAGCACTGGTAGCTAGCCATATTCTGATTCCCATGGGATGCCGTCCCTCCCCAACTGATCCGTGTGGGCTTCCCACAGGTTGCAGCTCTCCAATCACTGCTCCAACACGGTCCCATCCCATGGGCCCACCCTTCAGGCATTGCTCCAGCACAGCCCCATGGTGGCAGCTCCCTCAGCCCTCCTGCCCCACCGCAGGCTCCTCTCCATGGGCTGCAACTCTGGCCCAGGGCTGCTCCTGCAGGGGTACACCCATGGGCTGTGCCCCCCTCCAGGCTTCATGCTCTGCTGCTTCATGGGCTCCTCCATGGCTGCACATGGAGACCTGCTCCCTGTGGTTCCCGTAGGCTGCGGGGAGCAGCTTCTCAGAGTAAATATCTATATAGATCACTAAAGAAATCAGGACAATAAGGCCCTTAAGTTTTCTCAGAGACAATACAAAGCAGGAGAACCAGCAACTGCATTTATGAATCAGATTTTATTGTGAGTGAGCAGTTGGTGTAGATCTTCCTCTATCCAGATCTGCAGGGAGATTCCAGCTGTCTGTGAA
>VXAB01005256.1:224-35485 GCA_013399175.1 Odontophorus gujanensis
TCCTTCTTTCCCTTTTTGAAGACCGGAGTGACATTGGCTATCCTCCTGTCTTCAAGTACCTCTTCCATTCTCCAGGACCTCTCAAAGATGATAGAGAACAGTTCAGCAATCACCTCTGCCAACTCCCTCAGCACATTTGCATCCCATCAGTCCCCATGGGTTTATGTACATTGATGTTGCCTAGACGCTCTCAGATCATCTCCTCCCTCACCCAAGAGGGACCTTCCATTCCCCAGACACTCTCACTTACCCCCAAGGTCCAGGAGGCCCGAGAGGGAGTTCCCACAGTGAAGACAGAATCAAAGACGACATTCAGTATCTCCGCCTGAAAATATCTTTTACTTTCTTTTTTTGTTTGTTTGTTTTGGTTTGATTATTTTTTTGGGGGGTGCGGGGGGGAAGGGGTTCTGAGAGGGAGGCGGTACTTTATTCTCCATGTTGACGTGTTATTTAAGCAAACACTTGGTGTGTGAAAGAACCCATGTGCTACAAAACTGACCATGATCTTAACTTTGGTGTCTTCACAAAACATTTCTTGCCACATAACTTGATGAATCAACAGAAAGAATCAGGTTGGAATAACTAGAGGCTTTAATCTTTGAATTAAATGAGATGATGATAGTTATATCTGAGAGTATTAGAAACTGACTGATGTGAACAGAGAAGTATGAACATTTAGAAATGGTGAACAGAGAAGTATGAACATTTAGAAATGTTCAGTGATTACCTGTAGTTCCCTCAGGATGTTCCTAAATACAGTTTTAATAGAGACTTCTTCCAGTTGTTGCCCAGTTCTGGTCCCCCTGCAACTTCTTTGTCCAGGACAAGTACAGGTGTTTATCTACAACATATGCCATGATTTCTGTGTCTCACCTTATCTATAATTTGAAAGTATCAAATGATTACAAGATTATCCAATTTCTGTCTCTTTTACCAACAAGCCATGGATATTCTGGCTTTTCTAATGCAAAAAATATGAACTAAATGTAATTAAAATTAAAGCACAATGCAAAGGGAGGATGTATGGGGGAATGTTTCTACAACAAAACGTTTATTTTTACAACTCATAACAGAATTTTTTAACATTGTTCTGTTCTGATTTATTGTGTATATATATTGTATATATAGCACTGTATATCCAGTATATGTCAATTTGAGTTACTCTGGACTTTCACTGAAAACACAGGAATATAGCATGTGAAGGTATCCAAGAGAGATATACTTCTGTTCTGAGATAAAATTAGATACAACTAAAATAATCACAATCAGTTCTACCATCTGAATCATTTTCTCTTTAAGAATGCCTTAGAGTTGCTTTTCCCTCCTAGACTTTAAAAATAAATTATTCAAGTGCAGGGAGACAAAAAGCACTGGAAGAAAAAATGTCAGTCTCCATTTCTAAATAAAGGAGAAAAGATAGCAACGAGATTTTTGTGTGAATAGTTGGTGTTGTTTTCTCCCTTTCCTCTCAAACATATGATAGAGGGGAGGGGAGGATAAAATCCAAATTACCTATTTAAGAATTCTCAAGAGTGTCAATCTGGTATAAAAATATCTGGGACTTGGAAGAAATAGAGATAGAATAGCATAAATAGCTTAGAAAGCAAACGCAATTTTGCTTTTAAAACTGACCTCGTGTAGTGCTTAGTTCTTCATATCTAAAAAGTCTAATATACTAGAATCCAGACTATAAATTTATTTGTATAAGAGAGGTGAATCTCTGCAAGTGGATAAACTGAACACGAGATAGAGATGTTAGGTTGCAAAGACTGTAGAAAAAAAAATTAAAAAAAATACAAACAGGATATTAGTTAACTTTTGGCAGAAAGTTAACTCTGCAGAAGACGGCAGTGTAACTTCAACTATACACAGTAAAACATGGAAGAACAGAGAGTAAACCTGTTAAACTGCTGAAATGTAGAACTTTTTTTTTTTTTTCAGCATGTTCAAGTATTTATGTCCATGCATGTTCTTACAATATATATTAAAAATTAATTATGTTTTGAAAGTATCCAATTATTCTAAATGAAATAACTATACAAAAGAAGTTAGCAGGAATTTGTATATGGAGTCAATTTGAATAGCAATTTTATTTATTTTATATTTAAAAAGCTGTCCCCAAATGCTTCAATTTTTTAAAGCTGCTGCAGCATACACAGAAGAGATGGAAATACTTATTGCCATTTCTCAGGCATTGATTAGCCTTCTTGGTATGAAGAAATCCTGATTAAAGTTCATCCAATTAGGTCATAATAGTAATAAATGCTAAGTCATGTCAGAGATGTCCACATTCCTGGCTAATTACTGCACACACTGCTCTTTGAAGCCCTACATTTAGTAAAACTACTGTGGTTTTGAACCTCACTAATGCTGAAAGCAATTGACAAAGTGAATTTCATGCATGGACAACACTGATCTTACCCTTTCCATGCACAGTGTTTAAACTAGAATTGATGCCCTTCTCAGACATCTCAAATACAGATTAATAAATGAACAAAATAGTTTAGCTTCATTTTATCACAGAACCTTGGTTCTTGAGAAATATGGCAAGGTTTAAGGTTTTAAACCTTAAAGTTTTTTGTTTGTTTGTTTGTTTTTTGATTTCTTTTAACTTTTTAAAGCATGAAACATTTACAGAGAAACACAACGTTTTCCACCTAATCAGGTGAACAAGTAAACTATGCACTTAATGAAATGTCATACAAGAAATGCAGCAAAATTTATTACAGTAGTTCAGTGAGAATATCTTTGGTGACTCAGAGACTACAAAGAATAAATCTTTCCATAACTATGCTTAATCAGTGAACCAAAGCGTAAACTCTATATTAGACATAATGGGAAGATTAGCTGCCCATAATGATGAATCCACTGCCAGCCTCCTCTTTAAATAAATAGGTAAGATGGTATATTTCTGGTTGCTGTTGATGAAGTTTTCATTACCCAGCTTTGTTATGAGAGCAAGAAGAGAGAAAAGGAGCACTAAGGAACAGGGACAGATTAGTGGCCTGACTCACTGGAAATTAGGATTTGAATCAGAGGGTTGATTTTTTTCAATAGAGGCATAGGAACATGATATAAAATATAGATAATTCAACGCTCACACAGAAATGAGTAATATAGAACTGTTGGTTTTGTTACTCTCCTTTTTATTACACTATCCTTTTAGATCTTTCTTTACATGTTTCCTGTACATGAGTCTGTAATTTCCTGTAAAGGCAGTGGCCATTTATTTTTCCTAAATCTGCAGTTTCAAATTTGATTTAGCAGGAGGTGTAACAAATGCTCATGGATTATGAAATTGCACTTTATACAAGTTTTACTAATTCAGTGTGCTGTCAAATCTATTTTTTGCTGATGAAATGACATCTCATGTGGGAATACAAGAAAGTATATTCAAAGCAGAAGCTGTGGAGCAGAATAAACAGCATGAGAAAGGAAGGCTGAGAACCAAGGACACTTCCAGATGAAAAGGAAAACAAGTTCAAGTAAGCTGTGTGTTGGCAGACCCCAAGTGGAGGAAGAGTGAATGGCTTGGAATGACTCATGACCCTGATTGGATAAGTGCCTGTATGCATGCTTAAAGAGTGTTTGGGGAGTATTCTGGTGACATGTAAAGGCAGGTGGGAAAGTTAAAAGAGAAAACTTGTGAATCTATATAAGGGATGTAAGAACCTGTAATAAAGGACTTGGACCACCCACATCCAAGTCCATGACTCAGATGCTGCAGTCTCCTATGATTTTATTTCAGAATTTGAATTTTTATTTTTCCACATGTATCATAATATTTATAAAAATATAAATGCTATTATATAAATCATTTTATTATGCTTCAAGCATGTTAACATTTTTTCTTAAAAATATCACATAATTATTAAAATAATTGCTGACTATATTAATGGTCATTCTCTCAATGATAGACTGTCTCCTGTAAAAAATTCTTTTAAAATAATGTTAGTTGTAGATACACATTTCATTGTTTTCATGGCAGTTTACACAAACAGCAGAATTCAGAACAATTTCTGTTTGTTTGTTTGTTTTTTTTCATAAAGAACCAGTTTCTTTTAAATGAGCATTAGGCACTGGCTGAAATAGAGCACATTAGGGCAATTCAGGTTTAGGTAAGAAAAGGTCAAAAATTACTGAAGCACAGATAACCAAACAATTGACATTTCTGCTAATAATTCAGCAGTGTAAATACAAGTGATGGCCTAAAATTCCTCATAAAATTCAGACTGGCAAATCTTTGACTCTTTGGGTACCTTGGTTCACATACAACTGTACTGTGTGCAGAGCAGGTAAACTCATTAAATATTAATGGCTTTGTTCAGTAGAGATTTAAACTAGATTTGAGGGTCAAATCAGATAAAACCAG
Source organism: Odontophorus gujanensis (assembly GCA_013399175.1). Lineage (NCBI taxonomy): Eukaryota > Metazoa > Chordata > Aves > Galliformes > Odontophoridae > Odontophorus > Odontophorus gujanensis. The sequence continues at coordinate 4,597 of VXAB01005256.1, forward strand.
GCTTACCCACTAGTGACAAGCTGTGCTAAAATTTGAGGGGCCTTATGAAGGTTAGATCCTCGAAGTGCTGGGTACAATGAAGCATATCTGAGGTGTTTCTATATCAATTAGTACAGCATGAGGAACAAGCAAGAAAATCTAGAAACCTTGGCTCAATCTTAGAACTAAGACATCACTGGCATAAGGAAAACCTGGTGGGAAAAGTCCTGTGACTATTTGCCATTACAAATAGTTCTAGGCTCTTCATCAGGGACAGGCACAGTAGGAGATAAAGGTGAATGGCTCTGTGAGTGAGACATTTGGGCTGCACACAGCTCACAGTTGATGACAGGCATGATTGAGAGCCTTCAAGTAAGGATTTAGAGAAAAGCAAATAAATGAGATGTCATTGTGGCAGTCTACTGTAGTTTATTCAGTCAAGGTAATGACTTACTGGGAAAAATGACAATTGAAGACTTGGTCAGTGACCACGAGGCAATCAAGTTCAAAATCCTTGGTGATAGGAGGGAAACTTGTGTCCTCACAATTCCCATCATTGTCAGGAGAGAAAGCTGAAGTGTTCTTGGTTCTGTACAGCCACTGCTCAGCAACAGCGTAAGAAAGCATCAGTGTGTTCTCAATATTGATTTTCTCTCCAAGCCAAAAGATAGCAACATACCACATGCTATGAAAGAAAATAATAATCAACTCTGTCTGCCCTGAAGTCAGGGCAGGATGGTCCAGTTTAGAGCCCAGAATTGGACTTATGGTCCTTGTGTGTGTCTTCTAACTCTTCATTTCTATATCATTCAGTCATTCAATGATTAACAAAAGAGTATCTTGTTCCTAGCCCAATTCACAGTATAGAAGTTTTACCTACATTTGACCTACTTATGTCTTGAATTTTGTATCACCAGCATGCTAGACAAACCATAATGTCAAACAAGTCTGGAGATTTCCAGTTGGAAGAAAAAGAACCAGCTTGGTGGAATGGTATGATTGCTGCCACTTTTAAACTGGGAACAGCACAGCTGCATTTGCAACCTCAATCCCTTATTTACCACTGAGAGAAGTAAAAGTCAGTCTTGCTTTCACAAGATAAGGATTTAACAGTGGCTGAACGGATATTCAGTATACTCAATCATTATCCATTACCTTCAAAGTGCTTCTGCCACAAATACTTGGGACAGAACTTAATTAAGATATAATTACCTGAACTAAGCTTGGTTTGGGTTTGGGCATGAGAATTCAGTTCCCATTATGGTGAACTGACAAAGCATGATAATTGCATGAATGTTAAATAAGCAGGAAAAATGTTGACCTTGCAATATAAGTTAGATACTACATAGTGCTCACTCAGACCAGGCTGTCTACTGAAATGGGATCAAGACTACACAAGACTAAGCTCACAAACTAATCACACTGTTCTTCATTTCATGGTTACCAGAAGTTCCTTGTTGTTCTCAAATACTAATGAAAATCTGTAGAAATACATCATTCATGGAGACAAACATATACATAGAAAATACTTGAGTTATACTAAAGAGAGATTATTTTATAATTAATATGCCTTTAATCTTCCAGCATAACATTATCACATCATAAACATCCTGCTGAGAAATTCTTTCTCTCTCTCTTTCTTACACAAAACATTTCTCTCCTGCTTCCTTTACACATTGTCATGCTTTACTGTTTCCTGAACCCAGCCCTAGAGCATGCAAACCCATCTGCAGGCTTCTGAAATGAAGAAGTTTGTGTTCTAGTCTTCAGCAGATTCCAGCCTCACCAATCGTTGTAATGCAAACCACATCCGTACAGAAAGAGGGACAACTAAATCCATACAGCAGGTTTTGCAGTATCTGGAAAGTTCTCATCAGTTTCTCAAAAGCTATCTATTGAGCAGGTTGATGAATGTGAGGAGTTAGTAGCTTTCAGTGCTGTACAAATGCCAGCTCTGCAAGACTGTGGTACATAAGTAGTGAAATGTTCAAATCAGTTTAGCTGCATAGAAGAAACCAGAATTGTGATCTCAGCAGGGGAGGAATGAGCTAAGCATTTTCATACAAGTGTGTACCCCTGAGGCAGAGTTTTGAAGGAGTCAGTATCAGTGCAGAGCTGTGAAACTGTTGTACAATGAGGTTGAAATAATCCAGCCTCTATAGAGTGAATGAACAACTAACATAACTTGCATCATCATTTTGGGAGAAGTAGATATTTATATATACATACTACCTGAGAAGAAGTCTAATGTACATTTTTTACCTCTGAAATGCTCAAAGAAACAAATCAAAAAGTTGCTTTACTCAACATCATTAGACTGAGATGTCTCTCCCTCATGAAACATAAACATCACCACTGTTATGTTTGAAAAGTCCAGTAAAACTGAGTCAGCTGTTGAGTGTAAATGTATCATTAAGTCACTAAATGTTACATAAAAGTGTTGTTTAACAACTAAGAAGTTTAAGTTGATTACTGTTGGCAGAAATCCATGTTAAATAAGCACTTCCTGATAAAGATTATTGTCACCATTGTACTGTGCCTGCTAATAGGACTGACAGGACAAACAAGTGCCCAGTTCACAATGGGTGTTATGTAAAACAAGATGGTTCCATGCAAAGATATGGACTGAAGTGCTTTTGTTCATGATACATGATGATCTTTCTTCACCTCAAACTCCATCAGAGCTTTCTTCTCTCATTTTTCTTCTGCCCTGAGATGCTTAACTGCCACACCCAGTTAGATTTCAAGAGGAAAGAGACCAACCCTCTCCTTTTCCAGCAGAGTACACTCACTTGTACTGATGACAGAAACATCTTTCCTGATTCCATTTTTCTAAATGCAACAGAGACTACTTGCACCTACCCACTACAGAAGTGGCTGATCATTCTGCCCATGGGCATTTGTGCCCACAGTGGGGCAGTACACACTTTCATTTTGTGCTAATAACAATTACAGCCCAAGCAAATCCAACAGTCCTTGATGAGTTTTCATCTGGGCCAGCTTCCACAGTGGTGGAAGCTGAAACTCATGATTAACACATGATATATAGTCAAAACACTAAACTAAGATATGAACAAAGCACTACAAAATATCCTCATTTCCAGCATGTTACAATTACCCAGATATCTTGTTCCAGCATTTAATTTGTCAGTGACAATACAGCTCATAATCATTCTACTTGTTACCAGTAAGTTTTTCAACAGCAAGACATAATTTGCACTAAGCTCACGTGAAGAGAAGGGCAGTACACTTGAATAAGTGATGTGTGTCACACTAGTTTTGTACCCATAGGAAGGAAACAAAGCAACAAAAACACTGGAATGAAAGCTAAGCAACAGGCATAATGGAACAAATCATTAATATCATGACAGAAAATCAAAACTGTTTGAGAGGTCACATTGAACACCATAAACTTCAGTGTGCTGCAATTCAAGACTATCATGAGAAGTCTATACAGTTTATAGGGTCTCTCAAGAACCTTATAGCCAGACTGTTGCCCTATAATTTAACCTAATTACAAGGTTGCATTAGGATCCTTTCCATTTTGTGGTTTTTATTGATTGCACTGGGATTTCTGGTTTGAGCATTATGCTCAAGTAAACATCACAACAGTTTGATTAGTTACATTACTTGCCTGCTTGAGCTGCAGTTCGGTTTTACATTTTCTTTCTGAGATGCATAATATATGTTATAAATCAACAGTTATTCCTTTGGACACATTAAGCAGATATTACAAATGCCACTTCTTTACTTCCCTTGTCAAATGGCTTTCAGCAGGCAGGATGTTTTAGAAATGAGTAAAAGAAATTACAGAGATATTTGGTATAGAATTTCAGAGACCACAGCTCTGCAAATAGCTGAAGGGGGAATGGCTTTCACTTCAAATATTTCCTGTGCCAGAGAACTCTCTGGAGTTGCATTTAGAACTGATGGTTTAGAAAATGATCAGAAACAGTAGTTAGTAGTCTTCTTCCATTCTGGTGCCAGAAAGAGATCAAAATTTTGCCTTAACACAGAACTTTGCACTATGCCACATAACCAGAACCATCAGAAAGTAGCTGAGTGAGAAATAAGATTTGGTTTTGACACTGTATTTGTTTTCCTGCCGTTGCTGTGGCTTACAGTTAAGGTGTAGCAGAGTGGATGCAGAAGAGCACTGCAACTGACTGGCTGTATGTCTGTGTGTGAGGCAGCAAGAGCAAAGATCTGGCTGGGTGAACCCCAGTGACTGCTGAAGGAAGACCACAAGAACTATTCCCAGAAGCATAGATCTGATATGCTGCTCTGGCAGCCCTTCAGATGCAATTTCACTACAAGTGCTTAAAGACAGACCAGAGGCTGACAGAGTGTGTAAATGCCAGGTTTGGTTTTGCTTTTGCCTTTTTCTGGGTCTTATTGACATATTGTTTTTACCGAGCTCCCAATCCAAACCATACCAGTACATCCTGAGTATCCATCTTTTGATTGTAGTTACTAAGAAACCTGATTTTGAGACTTGATCAGAAGATTTGAATTGGAAATAACACAAAAGTGGGTAGGGCTGCAAGATTCAAAATATAATTTCATATAAAATTCTGCAAAATTTAAGTTTTATTTGCATACAGTGTGAAAAAAATATGAACATGTACATTTTTGTTGCAAGTAGCTTATTTAGTTGTGAATATGACTACTATGTAGTAGTAACAATGTCACTGTATGCAGCAACTATGGTCACAGCTGCAGGAATACATAAAATCTTATTCTTGCTCTGGAGATCATTAAAGCTTCAAATGACAGCATCTGTATGATTCTTAGAAGCACACACAGGATTTTAGATTGACGTCTTCCATCATTTGTTTTGAAGGAAGCTCTATTTATCAATTCTTCAACACCAGGCAGAAGAAAGATCCCTGCTTTCCAGATCATACCATTCATTTTCAACAGAAGTCACTATTTTGATTATTCATCTATTCTGTGGATGCATAACCAGTTTATTACAATAACCAACTACATACACTTTCTAAATACTCACATGTGCGAGTTATAACAAATGAATACTGTAATGCCAAAACCATAACGCCAAAATATGAGAAAAGTAAAGGTTATTTACTATTTCATAAAATCAATTTTTGCATGCTATATAATCATGTCTGAGAAGTTTATATGAAGAGCTTTTGGATGCTGTTTTCTGTGAAGACAAATGGTGTTTAGAGAGCAGTTTTTAAAAACTACTTATTCTGAATAGAAAGCAGCCTGAATACTCTCAATTAAAAACAATGTTTGATTTGTGTTTAATCCTAAGTGCTGAAGTGGAAATCCTTAAGATCTCTAGGGACAGATAAGCAATCAGTCCATTTTCACACTTTTTCAATAAAATAAGTGGTTAGCAAGCAAACAGCAACTAACATTGATTCATGACACAAGCTTCAGATGCAAACCATGAGACTGGTGTGGATGGAAACCACAGTGGGGTTGTCCTTACTAGGACTTAGCCTGTTTTTCATTGTCACTTTCCAAAGTGGAAGCGCATTCAAAGTGAGCTGATTGTCTTACTTGTATCTGTAACTTGAGAACTATCATGAAATAAGAATGTTTTTTCAGAAAGGATGGCCTTGGAGGTCTTGGAAGTTTAGTAGAGGAAAATGTTGTAATTCCTAAGGAAGACTGGAAGAGATCATGTTAGGAAATGCAGTAATTCAATCAAAGTTTCCTCAAAAAAACACAAGATTTAACTCAAAGGCAAAGATTTCCCATCTTTAAATGTAGTGCTTCCTTAAGACAAAAAACACAGAGATGTTTGCTGATGATTCCCCAGTCTTTCCATTAGACATCCCAGAGAATGCCAAGTGATCTTCTAATTGAATAAGTGACAATTAGATTTGACAATTTTCATTTTCCGAGAGCTAAAAAGAAAGATGTAAAATACACTTTAAATAAATAAAGCAAATAGCAGTCCTTTATTCATCACAGGACCAAGACAACACTGCCTATCTGACACTTACTTCCAGATATGCTGAAAATTTCATCCTTCTCAATTAACAGCTAACATGGTAAATGTGTACTATTGGCAAACTCAATTGCAGAAAAGCTCTAGCAGTAATTACTCATTTATCATATGCATAAATTTCACCTTCCTCTCTTGTCCATAAGCTGTTACTTGGTTCTCTATGGGCTTAAATGCCACTTTGTATTGCACTTCTGAAAAGAGTAATTCATCAACCACTATTTGAAGAAAAACCTTTGTGAAGTGTTCTGGTTCTCTATAGACTGTCTAACAGAAATGCTTGATTTGGTTCTGCATTTAATCATTTTAAGAATGATATTTGAATTAATAGTTTAATAGGACCTATCCTCCTTCTCTCAATTAACCCATCTACTCCATTATTAGCTACATCAGGGGCTTGACTGTTTGCTATATGGTTCCATGAGAAAGACACTATTTTGTTCACCACTACTGGAGGCACTGAAGGCCAAGCTGGTGGGGCTCTGGGCAGCCTGATCTGGTGGGTGGCATCTCTGCTGAAGGCAGGAGGTTGAAATCAGGTGAACTTTAAGGTCCCTTCCAATCCAAAACATTCTATGATTCTGTGAGTCCATTTGGTGACTTAAGTTTACCCTTGGATTTAAGACAAGCAATATATCATTTCTTCCAAGAAGAAATACAATGACTAATTCCAGCCAGCATCCCACTCCAGTGCAGTATAGGTAATATGGAAGAACCAAGTATGTCCTACTCTTTCAGGTCTCGTNTTGGTAGGCATCTTGCTCAGATTGGAGGATGTCTCAGTTGGACTGCAGAGTGTGTTAGTCAGCTAAAAGGCTCTCTTTCTGTATCTGGAGACTGTCCCTCTCACCTCAGAGATTCTCTCACTATTTCAGAGAGTCTATGCCTCTCTGGAATAGTATTGAATAAGGCCCAGTAGGCATAAGCCAGACCCCAAACAATTTGGGTCTCCTCAGATTTGCCTGAGCCACAACATCTGTCTCAAANGTCCATTTGGTGACTTAAGTTTACCCTTGGATTTAAGACAAGCAATATATCATTTCTTCCAAGAAGAAATACAATGACTAATTCCAGCCAGCATCCCACTCCAGTGCAGTATAGGTAATATGGAAGAACCAAGTATGTCCTACTCTTTCAGGTCTCGTTGTTGCCTTCCAAGGTTTTGGCAACCGTGAACTTACTGGGGATCTCAGACCTCCCACTGGAAACCCTGGACCTNTACGAAGAGTACATTCAGGGAGACTGACACCATCATCATTATGATCATTAAATGAGCATTCAAAAAATACATAATGGATTCAAAGGAGAGACCAGGAAACTGTTTAAAAATCACAAGTTCTGTAAAATTAACAACTCCATCTGGAGTTGCTCCCTCTGGAACTGAATGCCACATTGTACACAAAAGCCATATAGGTATTTCCATCAGTGTTTTTAGATTATCATATACACCTATAGCGCCATAGTTCAGATTAGCAAACTTAAGTCCCAGCACAGAAATGCAGTCCCTTTAAGGGCANCCCTCTAGCTCAGCTTGGAGTCTGTTTCATTCAGCTAGGAGGGAACTTAGTTCAGCTTGGAGCATGCCACGATGAGACTGAACATGGAAACACTGAGTTTGGAAACTGAATATTGTGAATTGGTAGGCATCTTGCTCAGATTGGAGGATGTCTCAGTTGGACTGCAGAGTGTGTTAGTCAGCTAAAAGGCTCTCTTTCTGTATCTGGAGACTGTCCCTCTCACCTCAGAGATTCTCTCACTATTTCAGAGAGTCTATGCCTCTCTGGAATAGTATTGAATAAGGCCCAGTAGGCATAAGCCAGACCCCAAACAATTTGGGTCTCCTCAGATTTGCCTGAGCCACAACATCTGTCTCAAACATCTGCTTAGGTTCTCAGCATCTTGCAAGTGTTCAGGAGAAAAGTCCCATGACACCAGTGATGCCCATTTCTCTAAAGTCTCTCCTAAGTCCCTCCAAACTCCCTGCTAGTCAATATTATCTGGCTCTGGGGAAGGCTTTCTCAAAATATTATAAATACTGATACTTACGAAGAGTACATTCAGGGAGACTGACACCATCATCATTATGATCATTAAATGAGCATTCAAAAAATACATAATGGATTCAAAGGAGAGACCAGGAAACTGTTTAAAAATCACAAGTTCTGTAAAATTAACAACTCCATCTGGAGTTGCTCCCTCTGGAACTGAATGCCACATTGTACACAAAAGCCATATAGGTATTTCCATCAGTGTTTTTAGATTATCATATACACCTATAGCGCCATAGTTCAGATTAGCAAACTTAAGTCCCAGCACAGAAATGCAGTCCCTTTAAGGGCAGTTTTAAAAGAGAAAGCATTTTTTTCCCTCTTTACTGAAAGAAGCTAGCATCACCCAAAAAAGTTCACAAACATCTCAGAAAAATTGGCAGTACACCTGGACTTCAAGGCCATGTTTTGAGTACAGAATCTGAAGTACAGAGAAGCTTCCTAACAAAGATCTCCTAGAGCAGAGAGAGAGAGATTCGCTATAAAAGTACACCTCTACCCAGCCAAGGCAACTAATTTGCCCCACACTGAGCACCAGAAATGTCAACAGTTTATGGGCTGGTAGCCCATAAACCGTTGAAATTTCTAGTGCCCAGTGTGCACATGACCTTAAAGTTCATACAGCTCCATCTCCCTGCCATGGACCCACCAGATCGGATTAGAACAGGACCCCATCAGACCCAGCCTTGATTGCTTCTAGGGCTGAGATACACAGAGCTTCTCTGGGCAGCCTGTGCCAGAACTGCATCACAAATGAAGAATTTTCTCCTAACACCTAATCTAAATCTATCCTCCTTCAGTTAAAAAACCATCCCCCTTCATCTTGTCAATATTAGTCCATGTAAAAAGTTGGACCCTTTACTGCTTGTAAGCTCCCTTTAAGCTCTTGAAGGCTGCAGTGAGGTTTCCCCACAGCCCTCACTTCTCCAGGTTGAACAAGACCAGCTGCCTTAGTCCGTGTTCATAGAAGAGGTGCTCCAGCGCCCTGATCATCCTCATAACCTCCTCTGAACTTGTTCCCAGAGCTCTGGATCCTCCTTGTGCTGGGGGCCCCAGACCTGGGCACAGTGTTGAATGTGGGGTTTCATGATGGCAGAGCAGAGGGGGACAATAACTTCCCTTGCTCTGCAAATGAGCAATAAAAGAAAATAAAATCAAACAGCTTGCTGTTAAACACTTTGAGTTTGGATTTTTTGTGGGTTGTTTTTTTTTATTTCCATAAAAAGAATGTTACCCTAAGTGGCATTGAATTACAAAAACTCAATTCACACTGATCTTCTCTACTTCAATTTTTACTAAAAATTTAGAAATGAATTGAGGCTCAAAAAATAAAAGCTCCTTGGGTTACAAAAAAAATGTTGTTTACTTGAAAATTTGACTTTTACGCATTCAAGATTAAAAATCCTAAAGTAAATACAAGTTTTGAATATATTCTCTATTTCATGTCTGGGGAAACAAGACATATACCAGGAGAAAAATTCTTGTGTTTGATGATGTTATTTCAATTAAAAAGGGAAAATTCATCTAACGATATATTGAGAAGTCTTCTGACTATGTTCTACACATTTTTCTAAAGTCTGTCCATGTTTATAATATTTCATTATTTTTAAACAGTGTGTTTACATAACAGTGATGTGATAAAAGATGTGAGCCACTTCATTACATTACTTTCCAGATTTTGAAGGAAAATATGTCAAGGTAAAGGAAATAGGGAAATAGAGTTACATAGAAAATATTTTTTTCATTAAAGTTTTGATATATCATTTTAAAAAGAAGCTATATTTTTAGTGTAAACAAAATCTTTTCCATAAAAGAGTTAATTCTACATCCTACTTGCTTTTCTGAACATTGAATCCTACATTATAAAGGGAGAAAAAGCCAGGGCAGATGTAGACTGATCCTAGACCTGGTCATAAAAAGCTTTAGGTCATCAGCATAAGGAAACTCTATTCCTTATTTTCACTAATCTAAATTTCATTTATTTAATTTGGAGGGGCAATTTTGTTTTTCTATGCCTGGCATCTTGAAATCTTAGCAATAAGGAGGATTCCAAACGGTCTCTTGTGATGAAAACTATGCAGTCATAGTAGGGACTCTGACTAATAGTGTCTTTAGTTAGCTCCTTTTTTTCTGCAGAAAACTATGAATGAGTTAATATTATATCACACAATAAATGTGGATGAGGATGGATGATCATTGCTTCTCTTCACAAATACTGATACGACAAAATCTCAGAGCATAAATTTTATATTCACATTTCTCTAACACAGTTAAGTAGCAAACATCAGACAAAAACACTATAAACTGATAAGTGAATTCTCACACTTCAGCAGTATGCCAGCTCACTAACCAGGTTAGACAAAAAAACAAGCAAGTACCTATACCTGGTGATATTTCATTCCATTGGCTATGGTTATAACTGCTGAAAGGCCAGTCTGGTCAACATACTGTTTGGGGGATTATACTGAAAATACTAGCTGGGCTCAAAAAATTGTCACTAAACCTTTTGCTCTTCATACAATCTAAATATTTAGTTCTTTTACTTCCAGCAATTTTCTACTTCATCACACAATGCCACCTTTTTTGAAGCTTGTTTTAACTTAATCCACAAGCAAGCTTAAACACTTGCTTCCCTGCTTTGACAAGGAACTGTGTCCAGAGAGTCCAATGATATGTCGAAGAACTGTCAGACACGGGCAGCTAAGAACACCGACTGCTGAAACATGGCAGTTTTGAATATCTGCATAACTGGTCGTATGGTTGACAGAATAACAGCATAGTATTGTAGCTGAGATATTTTACAGATGATATTGTTAAAAAGGTTACCATGATGGAAAGAGAAAAACAAAGTAAAGGAAAATGCTCACCCATGTCCTAGGCTCACAGTATGAAACTCCAAAGGAGTGATCTCCAGAAAGAGAAACGTCACCAGTGATGGTCAGCCCTTAAATAGAGTCTAGGAGAGGTGGAATCAGACTCCACCCCTTCTGGTCACACAGGTGAATTTCCTTCACCTGTGCTCCTGCAGCTGACTCAGTGCTCGCCTCAGGTGATCAGTCAGTGGTTCAGGCTTTGATTCAACAATTTCCATACATGGGTTAAGAACAATAATTTTTCTTCCTAACTCCTACAAGCAGAAATTGTAGTAGTATCACTTTCTTCTCAGTCTTACAACACTGTCGTTTAGCTTTCAAGTTGCACAGATGAGCAGAACATACGACATCTATCATTGCCATCACTCTGGCCCCATGTTAGGCAAAATTATCCAAGTCTATATTACTCCCTTAATGGGTCAACCTTACAAATCACAGCTGACTTATAAGCAAAGAATAAGGAAAAATCATCAACACCTGAAAGCAGACAATCTCTGTTTACAATCCAATTATAAAATTTTCTAAGAAGGCATTTTTGAGTAAACTGCCTGTGGAAGTGCTTCCAGTTAAAAATTGAAAGCTCATGCAAACAGTAATGAGATTTAGAGACATAAGAGAATGGTAATTTGTCTGATCCCCTCCTGTGGTGCTTTAAAAACAGGAGCTGCTGATATCTGTGTTACTGCCCATAATGCTTTTACCACTTTAGGTAAAAGAAAGGAATTGCAACTGGAGATACATTTCAGCCATACTGCTGTTTGGAAAATATAATACAGGTGTGAAATCCGTCTTGCAGAGGGGAACAAAGAAAGAGAAACAATACAAATCAACCCCTCTTTACAGAAAATATAAGAAAATAAGTGAGTTAATTTTTTTTAGGTTTCGAATGCAATTATTTACAGTATATAAACATGTATTTTTGGAATCAAGTTTTCTTTGCAAAAGCAAGCATTTTTAATTTAGACTTAATAAACATTTTTTCATGAAGTGCACACTCATTAGAAAATTTTCAGCAACCTTGGATAAAACTCCTTCTTTTCCACTGAAGGGACATGATTGAATTCATGGGGATTAGCGTCTGTTCACTAACCAAATCGTTTTGCTTTATTTGTTGACTTTCAAAAGAATTGCCATATAGTCCCAAGGACATCTCTGCTACCACAAAATAAGGAAATAATTAAAGAAATCTATTTTATGGATCTCTGAAATGTCCGAGAGTTTTCTATGATTCTGTGAACAACAGTTCTGTAAGTCACTTGCAGATGTTGGGCTCTGAGTGCATGAATAATTCATTGTCTTTGATAGGAGTTGACTGTTCATGTGTAATTTAGTAGCATTATCTAGTAAAGAGAAGATTTCTTTATTTAAATTACATGTTTTATGTTCATAATAAAACATATAAAATAATGTTTACAATTTTCATTTTTCTTAGAGTATAGTTTGTGAAAACATTAGTCCTTGACAACTTAAAATCCTTCAGCCCTTATGATGACAATCATATGTTCCCTGAAAGCCAGTTGTGAATAATAAATTTCAGCACTTTTCTGAGAATTGTAAAGCAGACAGCATTTTCTCACTGCTCTGGGCAGAGTCATTTTCTTGGTGAGAAAAAGAAATTTGATCTGATTTCTGTTTCATCTGATTTCTGTTGAGAAAAGAGTGTCATTTACAAAAAAAAATTAGCATTGACACCTCCAGTGTACAAGCTAGTGATATTCCACAGTAGCTGTTAATTAACATTCACAGAAACTTTCACCTCTAGAAACATGTAACAAATAAAGCACTCTGGTTGATCCCAGACACTCAGGCCCATCTCTCTCCCCATCCTCAGGGTTGTGACCACTGCCAGGGTCTACCCTGCTCCCTGAAAGAGCAGTGCGATGGTCTGGGCTGCCAAGTCCTGCCCTGCCACACTGGGGCAGTCCTTGGCCTCCACTGTAACCTGGGTGCCATCTGTAGGTTTCTGTGTGAGAATAGGAACAGTCTATTTAAAAGCAAGAACAATGAAAGAAAAGATATTGTGCAGCATGAACAGTAATCTTATACAAATGCAAGATCATACAGCTCTTGAGGAGATTCATTTGAGAATTTATAGCCTTGATCACAGGCAAAACCTCATGCAACCCATGAAACTCAGGTTATTCAGCACAGATCCTGATTTAATTATGCATGCTTTCTCTAGGATTTTTTCTGCATTCGCATGAACCTCCCTCTCCAAGCCTCTGAACCGCATATTTGGGTTTGTGTGCAACTGATCCATTCAGTATTCAGCAAGTTGCACACATGCACAAATCTGAAAACACAAATGTGAAATAATTATATGCCTTGACATGAGACAGTTAGTTGAAATACATACCCCTGAATTATTGCCTGAGAAAGTCCAACTGCTGTGCTGCAGATATGCAGATTATCAGGCTCAAACTGCCATCTACTTCTGAATGCAAAATAACACAGATTGGACAAAATAAATGTGTCAAAAATATTAGTCTCCCATTTGAAACGCATCTTTCATCCTATCACTTCATGATCTAGGGTTTGTAGATATATCGCTACAATCTCATTATCTCAGAATAGAAGTCATTTCTCCTTATGTCAGGAAAAAGTAATGTTCATCTAGAAATCCCCAAAATTCCTGTCACAGTGATGCAATACTTTAGGAACCTCTAAGAAGAGCATGCCAACAACTCTTACACAAAGCTCCTTTCTGTATCAGAGAAATATAGAAAAGCTTATAGAAATTAATATTACTGCTGTCTGTTCTTCTGAATTTGTCAACAAATTTGGAATGTTTCAATAAAAAATTGTATAATAATAATGTAGGATTTTGAAGAAAAAAAAATAAAGCTAATTCCACATTAGATTACTTCAGATTTTGTACAGACTGCTTTTAAGCCCTATTAAATGTCACTAAAACTGTGTTTTTCTGGTTTGACTTTTTTTCTCTTTTCCTTTCAATTCTACAGGGTGTTCCAGAAAGAAATACTGCTTTTGTCAATAAAAGCAATGGAAAAGTTCCTGAGAAGGAACTCTTATGAAGCCATAGAAAGAGAAAATGTGTCTTTGGATGAAGACAAAGATTCAAAATAGAGTTATAAATGTTCAAGATTGCTATTCCCAATTCTCAACAGTTAGAATTGAAATGTGAACCATTTCCATAAGCTTTCCAGCATCTTATGATCTAGGAAGCTATTTTTGGCTTCATTTCTTACAGAAGAAAACCTACATCTTCCAATCTAAAATTAGACTGTGAACCTATCTTATCACCTGGAGGAAAAATCACCTCCAGATAAACTGCAAATCACCACATACAGAGGCAATTAATGATGCCAGAATATTTAACAGTGTGTTCAGTGGATAAGTTCTGCATGCAGAGCAGTTTTCAGATGCCCACTGGATAGCTACTTAATGCTGGTTCTACTTAGATGCATTAAATTTAAAGGAAGATGTTCAGCTCTCATGAAGTTTGTAAAGAAACACTGGCTCAGTGAATGACCAGCTTAAATCATTTTAAAAGGACCAGGAATCCTTAACTAGCACATTAATTGTACACAGTTTGTTCCTATAAATCTGTACCTGAAGAATATGCAAGCCCTGCATCTGTTTGTTTTTTAGTGAATAAAAAATGTATATTGTGTCTATTGTTAAGTTAAAAATGCCAGAAACTGCAGAGATGTGGACAGTGTTCTGTTGGTTTGGCGTAATGCCACAGGATAATGTAAAATATTTTTTCTTATTTGTTTCCATACATTCTCCCACAGGAATAATGGAGTGACCATCCCTGGGGTGTTCAAGAGACATGTAGATGTACTGAGGGATGTGGTTGTCCATAGTGGGGATGGGTTGATGGTTAGATTTGATCATTTTAGAGGTTTTTTCCAACACTAATGATGCTATGATTCCATGATTTTTCCAGGTCTGAGGGGGATAAAAAACTCTCTACAGAAGTTATTGAGCTGTTGCATTCTCTTTGCCTTCACAGCTGAGCTTTTACATTCAAAGGTCATTGTGGAGCTCCCACTCTAACAAATCTGTAAAGATCTTGGGTGCATTTGCAATTTCTTGGCACTTCTTTAATGTTTGGCTGTCAATAACACAAGATGCTATTTCTGATTGAACTAAAAGTTTTTCTGGGGCATTTTACATGCTTTTATACAGAGGAAAAATATTGTTAAGACCTCAGGAGTAATAAATGTGATACATGCTTTCTAAACCATTTGCAACCAGTAAGACAAAAAAAATGCTGTCATATAAGACAGTACTTTCTAAAATACTGCAGATTCAAGTGAGGCATTCATTTTCTTCAATATTTTCAGACTATGTGGTTAATCTCTTCCATCAGTTTTCTGCATTCTTGGTGCTGCTTAGTAAAAGGTTTATTTAGTCCAACCTCCCTATAAAGTAATTCCTGATCTAGAGCCTATTTTTAGTGTACCTGAATCTAAATTGCTGTATTTACTTCAATAGAATAATAGAATCATAAAATCATAGAATCATAAATCATGGAACCATAGAATCGTAGAATCACAGGATGGCCTTGGTTGAAAAGGACCTCAAATATCATCTGGTCACATCTTGCTGTGAGGTAGGTCACCAACCATGAGAGCAGGCTGCCCAGAACCACATCCAGCCTTGCCTTGAATGCCTCCAGGATTGGGGCATTCACAACCTCTTTTTCATTGTTTTTATACTGTAAATGCATTGTACTTCAACTGTTTGTACTTCAAGCTTTTTTTTTTTTTTTTTTTTTTGTAAAAATAGCACTTTTACTTCACGAGTATGTTTACTGGGAACTTTTGCACAGTTTAGGGACAGCTCGGAATGAGTAACAATTCTACCTTTGCTCTTACCTTAAGCACTGGCTCGTGATACTGCACTCATAACATCCACACACAGCCACTCTTTGGTCAATTTAAATGGTTTTTATCATCGTTTTCTACCAAAATACACAACAAATACAAGATGATTACTTCTTGTCAGTCTTTAGGTACTAAAATTCAGAAATAAATTAAAAAATCTGGAGATTATATATGAATTAATTTTCATGACAATAAATAAAATTAACATATAACTGTAACCATTATGTAGATATGATATTCACAACATTGTAGCATCTTCAGATATTAATGGTCTATTCTCTTTTAAAATTCTTACCATTAAATATTTTTGTAAGTAAGGCTAATATTAACAGTGATATCATTCAAATAAGGTCAGTCAGAATAGTCAAAAACATACATTTCAGGACCTGGTAATGTAGATATTCAATTGCATAACAGGTGAGAAGCATTTGGAACACATTCATCAACTTTGTGTATATCTAGAAAAAAATAGTCAGCAGAAACACAAAATGAAAATGGTTAGTCTATCTGTCCATCTCAGGTGAGAAATTCCTAATTAAGCAAGGTCTGTGTGAAATCATGAACTTTTATCTCATTTCTAAGGTTTTCTTTTTATTTTTCTTGGTTTCCAATAATTTCTGTATAAACTAATACTTTTTTTTTTTTTCCATCAACCTCATTTGCCACTTCAAACACTGCTTCAGTACGGGGTGATGAGGCCTTAATGCATAGACTCACAACTTTCTTTGTTTGATTTTATGTGATGAAGCCAAAAAAATGACAGAGTAATTTGACTCATCAGTGAGTTACGTTGAGCAGATATTCCCTTTATTTACAGTGCTGGATGCACAGGGAATGCTCACCAAACATGCACACCAAAGAGAGAAACAACTGCGTATTTAAAGGCATAGCACGTACATGTTCATTACATTCCAAGAACATGAGCAGAAATTCCAAGAAATGTTTGACATCTCTGGTGGTTGTGGGATTAAACCTAATAGTCTTTTTCACTATATATTTCCAGCCTTTAAGGGGGTAGCCCAAACTGGTTTCCACTCATGTTACATTGAGCTAAGGCATCTGTTTTGCCATTTTATCTTCAAAAATAGGACATATATTCTACTTTCTTATCTTCACTTGACAACAAATTTTGCAGCCTCCTTATTTGGTTCTTGAGCTTGCATTTATGCAAGCCTCCTGTCCTTCAGCTTATATCTGCTCAAGATGTTCTCACAATTTTCTTATTATTCTGTAACAAATGTGTTTTTCCTCCTTCTATTAAGCAACAAACGTAAATTTTGTTTAAAATGAAACATGCTTTATGCCTCATATTTTAGATTAGCCGTTGTGTGATCAGGCTATACAAGAAACATAAAGATACTTTTCTGTGCAGAACTTTTCAGAATCTACTTTTTTGCTGCACTTGTAAAGCTGTGAGCTTTAGTTTCAGCTCTTCATTTGTATTTTGTGCCTTTATCTTTGAGAAGATTAAGCATTGATCTTCAGAGAAAAAGGCTTACTGTTGGAACTGTCAAACAACTACGATGTGAATGGTTAATTTTTCAAATGTGAGCAAAGACACCAGATGGCACAAGGGAATGGAAAAGAAAAGAACTTGTCTCATTGTTCAGCAATAAGGATTTTTCTGCTGGTTCAATACTAATTTAGTTTACATTCACTTACAGTTAGTACAATTAAAACTCCACTTTGAAGCGAAATCTCCTAAAAATAGAAGAAAGTCTGAGTTGATAAACAATGAAGAATTTCCACCTTACACAGAGAGACTATTCCCTCAGCCTTATACGTGCGAACACTTACAACCCTCTTGCAGAAGTGAGATTCTTGTGATAAATTGCAGAATCAGGTGATGAATTACAGAGACATGATAAATTAATTTGTCTTGTACCTTTGACTGCCTTACCAGCACTCTACCCAATAAAGTATCTCCTGGGTCTTTCTTCACCATCCATAGCTCTGAATAGATTCAGATATATGTCATCTTAACTTAAAAGAAGCTAGGCAATAAATATAAAACAAAACAAAACAAAATAAAAATAAATAAAATATTTTCTTTCTTATATCCTGACTTAAAAACAATAAAATTAAATAAGAAAAATAAAAGAAAAAAAAATCAAGCATGACATTAACAGATAGCATGCCAAATTTTCTTAGACAAAAAAGTCCTTATTTTACAGCCATGTCCCATTTGCAGAGGTAAAAACATGAGTGCTCTTTCACTGGAAAAGGGGCACATCTTCAGATTTTTAATAACAACAGCACAGTAGCTTTTAATCCTGGAACTTTCTGGTAGACTTCCTAATTGCTCCTTTTTATGTAATGAAAAGGTATAGACAATACTGAGAAGCTTTTACATTTCGCTATTTCTATCTTGCATTCAGTAACTGAGAAATCTGATCAAGTAGCTGGAAAAAAGAACATATATGTGCATATATTTAAATGCATACATATTTTTAACCAAATTTCCAGCTTTACAAACTATTCAGATTGTTTGTTACAGTAGTCTTCTCTGTAATATGTGATACAGAGTTACGTGGATCAGTGTAGAAGAGTTATTGTTACAAATTCCAGAAGGGGAAATTTGCAAGTCATCAGCACAGAACATTTCTAACATGTCCACCATTTAGACACCCTGTGGGATATGGGTATGGTCCCTAACTCACAAAGATTCAGTGAAGAACATACGATTTTGAAAATGTTCTGTCTTTGAAAGACATGGCGCAGAAATACAAGCACTTCTGACTGCCTTGAGATCTCCATGGTCAGCTGCCAATTTCTCTTTATGACCAGAGAGACTTTAAAATACCTGGAACATTCTCACATAAATATGTAACCCCAGATTAAATTGTGACTACTTCAAACTAAAATGTAGAGTCAGAGAATCATAGAATTATTTGAGTTGAAAAGTACATTTACAGATCATCTAGTCCAATATAAGGTTATACAGATTATCTAGTCCAAAGCATTCTTCCCAGTTCCCTATAAAAGTCCTAATGCACAGAGATATGAGGATTTCTTTAAATAGCACTGGAGAGAGGTTTCTTTAACAACACTTAAGGTCTGTCCTCCACTTGGTATCTTATCACGGGCATATACCACAAGGAGATTAAGTTATAGCTGTGGTCTTCCAAGTTGAGATATTCTTCTCCTATATGACTGACCCACTTCTGAAGATCACTGGAACTTCCTGAGATGTGGCAACAAGCTGGCAATAACAGCAACCCACATACTTATTTGGGAGTGCAACAACGCCTGGGCCTCTGTTTATTTCGTATGTTGCTTTCCTTATATGACCATTTATGACCTTTAAAGGTTCTCACAAATCTTAGAATTCTATGATCCTTTGATCAATTAGATATGGATAACCACTCGCTCAGCAGACTAAATTTCAAACCAGTTACACCATTATGGTTCATCATACCTGAAGGTCTTGGGTTTTTTTTAGCTTCGTAGTTAATATGATAACAATAGCTGGCAGAAGTAAATAATGAATGTTAGTAAAATGCTCCACCAGTCACAGGGGAATTAACAGAATGCAAGACCTCTGGCATTTATTTCAGGTGTTATTTCATTGCAGAAGGAATGAAAAGTAGCAAAACAGAACATGTTGAGATTTTGTATGAAATGTGTCTAGCTGATATCACTTGCCTCATGGGCTAAATTTTTCAGAATAAAGAAATGCTGAATAAAGATATGTAATCCAATGATGAAAGCATAAACCAAAAAAAATAAAAATAAAAAAGTTTAAAAAATTTCCATCAACAATTGTTTCTCTATGGGCAACTGGTGATGAGTAATTCATTTCTTAACACGGAACCGGTATTTGTGGGGGTACAGTTCACTGAGAAGTGCATCATGCACAAACTCATTCATTGTTTTTAAATTAAAGAGACATCGAAAGTCTTAACTGTTGTATATATGGTTCAGAGAATACAATTTATTATAAGGTAATAACTAAGCTATTATTCTGAGTGTTAATTACCAGTGCATAAGTAACGCTGTACATCACTGGTGCCTGCATTATAGCAAGTGTTTCTCAGGGAAATATAAATTACAGATTTCATTTCCTCCAACTTAAAAAATAGATAGTCAAGGAACTATTTGCAAAAATATTGGAACAGAATTGGTTCATCTCACCTTTTGTATAGACTTCAATATGAAGAGGGAAAATAAATGACTTTTTTAGATTTATTAACATCAACATTTTTGATGGAATGGTGGGAGTAACACATGCTTATGAAGTTTCTTAGTTGACAGTGAGACAAGAAATCTAGAAGTGAAGTATTTGAAGTGGAACCAGCTTTCTAAATTTATTTTGCAGAAGCCCTTAGTATGCAACTTTGAGCATCTATTCTGTTCTACACTAATGTTCTACTTTTTCTAACCATAAAGAACTAGCATATCAAGCTAACTTTCAATTATTATTAATCATTTTTGATAGCAATAAGACCAAGTTCCTCAAAAACAAATCCAACACTTCCTTTCCTATCTGATGTTCTTTTACAGAAGATAATTTTTATGACCCCATAAAAATATTCTCCAAAACTAAAGCTGGTGACTTCCGCAAGTTACTTCATGATGCCAGATCACCCTGTTACATGCTTCATCTTTAGTACGTACCACTGGAGTTATTTTCCAAGAGAAGCAAGCACTGGAAAAGAGAATGACCCGAGCACAAGAATACATTTTTCTTTCTTAATTTCTGATAGTAGCACATTCTGTCAATAATTAACATTTGTATGTCCTTAACATCTAAAAAATAATACTAAATTGACTGCAAAAACAAGTTCATTCCTCAGCCATAGCCCAGATAATGTAATTCTTATTTTAAAAATAAGTGAGATAAATTTAATATTAGTTTTGTTTGCATTGGATTTGTAAGCATAGAAAACAAGGAGAAACTTTGAGCTTATGTTTTATTATATATTTGTCTCTGTTTAAAAATAATTTACAAACAATTTATAGTGAGTTAATGAGAGAGATTAGCAAATCAACTTTTTGGCAAAGCTAAACTGACACAAAGTAAATAAAGTTCTTACTGAAGTAAGTGAGAAAATTGCACTAAATGATTAAGTGTTGAATCACCATCCTATTTCTCTCACATTGCCATTTTATAAATAGCTTCCAGTGTTCAAGTTTGCTATCATTCTTTATGTAGGAACACTGTGGCAGATATTTCTTAAAACAATTTCTCTCTCTATTCAGGAGATAAGAAATGTCATTGTTGATGATAGCTTTGATCTATCTACATCTACAGTTCTCTTTCACACAAAGGCTAACTGGTGCAATTTAAGCCTTCAGAATGTTCTAGGAAAATACTGTGAACCATCAGTGTATTGGTTATCATGTAAGATGTGGACTATAGAAGATTTACATGACTACTGAGGTTTAACCCATAGCCAAACACCACACAGTTCACTGATTTCAACACAGCAGAATGGTGGATGTCCCATCCCTGGGGACACTTGAAGTCCGGGCATACTGGGCTCTGGGAACTCTGAACGAGCTGTAGGTGACCCTGTTCATTGCAGAGGAGTTGACCTAGATGGACGCTAAGGGTCCCTTCCAACTCAAATGGTTCTGTCATTCTATGGAAACTGAAAAGTGTAAGAACTTGTGGGGGGGTTGAGATAATGATGGTTTGATAAGAAAGAAAAAAATAAATAAAAGAAAAGGGAAAAAAAAATAAAAACACCCAACAATAACAGCAAAAGGAATAAACAAGCAAGAGATGTGTAATGCAATTGCACACAATTGGTCAATCCATGAATATCAGCAGCTCCCCTGGTGAACCTGCCCATGTGGTGTGGGACACCCCTCTGGCCAGTTTAGGTCAGTTGTCTGGGTCCTGTCCCCCCCCAGCTCCTTGTGCACCCAATCTCCTCAATGACAAAGCACTACAAGAAGCTGAGCTGTCCTTGACATTACGCAAGCACTTTTTTTGTCTGCTATGGCTCTTTTAAGAGTACTATCTCCTTAAGAAATGGGTGCATCCAGACTGACCCACACAAACTATTTAAAATTTCATAATCAAACACATAAATGAAGGGCTTTTTTATGGAAAATTCCTCACTTTTAGGCAGGCGCATTCAAATGTTTCATGTCTCTTGTCATGTCTCTTGTCTTCATGTCAGTAATGGGGATTCAGAACTGTTAAAGTATCTGGCTGAAGTAAAGTCTTTAAAAGTCTGAGCAAAGTCATTAGTATGCAAAACAAGAACAACAAATTGAGTACTTTTCCTATCATGGATGCTGACATTAGCTGGGAAATAAATCATCTCCCCTGCAATTTCCCCAAAGGAAAGAAATTTAGAAGAATCTGTTTGCATGGAAAGAGGAGTCTGTCTGCCAAGACAGATAAATTATTATGCACCGTGCATTGGACAGAACATTTTGGTCCAAATTCACTCTAAAGGTAACTCTACGGAATCTTACAAAGAATGTATCAAGCCTTCTTCCTGTTAATATTTTAATGTATACACTGTATGTATTTTAGTACATAATAATGGGTTCTACATTTAATTGTTTGCACTTAACAGCTGAGTGTGAATTTTACTGCTGTGTGTTTCAAAATCACATGCATCACCTCCATACCTACACTGTTGGTAAATTTGCAGTCAACAACTAAATTTGCACTTTTTTTTTTTTCTTTTTCAAGAACAACTTTTCAACACTACCAGAAAATAAATCTGAAACAGCATAAAAAGTTTGGAATAGGACAATGGAAAAGCGAAAGCAGTGTTAAATTCATGAAGTGATTTGTCATTACACATGGCACTATCTAGGCACTTTTCAGTTTCATTTTGCTTCTGGAGACATTGCATGATTTTATATCTGCGTTATGCTTACTTGTGAAAAACAAATAGAACAAAATATTTCACATGCAATGTAAATGGTTACAAAGAACATAAACAAAAGAAAACAAACTAACAAAAAGCCTAATCCACCATACCAACATGTTTCTATTACCATTGCTGCCTCTTTTTAAGAACAGAAAATTAAAGGGTCTGCTCCAAAAGTAATGCCTTCTTCTATTTTGTGATGTTGGCTATGATGTCAGAGGTGGATGTCAGTGTGATGACAATAGAGGATGAAACTTCCCAACCATATTCCATTATATTTGGTTGCCCTGTACCAGATGGCAGCAGGAGGGCAGTCTGACAGAATGGTGACATGGAAGTGAGTATGAACAAAGGTATGGAATTTAATTCCTTCATGTGGAAAAAATGGCACTAGTTGACATTCACTGAACTACAGAGTACTTATATATGTACATAACTTAAAGGTTATGAACACCTCCATTGAGTTCAAGGGGATCAGTCACATGCTTGTCATTGTATGTCTGATTAAATGCATTGGGAAAATGAAACCCAGCCTGGACCAGAGTACAAACACTGATGTTAGGTGCTCTAATTGAAAGCACTTTTGAACCAAGAATGGCCATTTTGTTTTCTTTTGTTTCTTTCCATGCCAATTACATTCTTCTTTAAAAAATAGAAATATAGAGAGTTTTGGTTACTTAATGAAAGCTCTTTTCATCACTAGCATGTCCCTACATATAAGTTGTTTTCTTTGGGTCTAGTTCTGGGCTTCCCGGTACAAAACAGTCAGGGATCACCTGGAAAGAGTCCAGCAGAGGGTGACAAAGATGATAAAGGGAGTGGAATACCTCTCTTATGAGGAAAGACTAAGAGACATGGGTCTGTTCAGCCTTGAAAAGAGAACACTCAAAGGGAATTTGATCCACGTCTATAAATACCACGTCTATAAATACCTAAGAGGTGGGAGGCAAAGGGATGATGTTGGACTCTTCTCAGCAGTGTGTGGTGATAGGACAATTGGAAATGGCCACAAACTGAAGCATAGGAAGTTCTGCACAAATGTGCATGGGAACTTCTTCACAGTGCAGTGACGGAACACTAGCACAGGTTGCATGGAGAGATGGTGGAGTCTCCTTCTCTGGAGATGTTCAAGACCCACCTGGATGCCTACTTGTGCAACCTGGACTAGGGAGCTGCTTTGACAGTGGGGTTGGACTAGATGATCTCTAGAAGTCCCTTTTAACCCCTACAATTCTGTGATTCTGTGATTCTGTGATTCTGTGACTGGAATTATGCTTCTGTAAGATCATGCCTCTACTTCATGTACCAAACACCAGGCTGAAAAATGAAAGCATTCTGTACTTCTGAAATGTGGTAGTTTTAATTAAGAAACATCTTTACAGAGATACTTTCCAGACAGCAGAATGCAAGTAAGCAGCTCAAGTTCAACCTCTGTGCTATTCACACGAAGGAATGAACTCAGTGAAATTCATGCTGGTCTTTACAGATTTGAATCTGGCTCACTGTAGTGCATGGACAGCATACACTCAGTTAAATAACTCTGGAGATGATGAGAAATTTCTACATGAATTTTCATGGCTATAAATTATATGTAGGTCATTCCAACAGACTTTGTATTTTGCCTGACCCAGTTTCTCCACTGTAGAAGGCTCCCCAGTTAAACCTCATGAGGAATTTCCTATTTCCACATAAGATCTCTGACAAAATGATTGTCAAGAGGTGGCCTGTAGTCATGGAATCAACTACTCTGCCATAATCCACTTTCATAGAAGCACTAAGTTTTCATGTTCTGTATCTCCCTCTTTGAAAAGAAGATCTGAGACCAAAGCTGAGTCACAAAAATCCTATGCTACCATACTTGTTCATGGTGAACAGATCAGTAAATCTCTTATTGCTCTTTTCTCTAGCCATATTGAGGGGTGTTCATTTTTGTCTGAATGTTATTGTGACTAACTCCCTAAGCAAGGTAGTAAATGATTTCTTCAAAGCATCAATACTGAACTGTAATTGGAGAATGAAAAAAAAAAACAAAACAAAAAAACATACTTTCTGCATGGATGTGTGGTCTGAAAATATTCAGCCTGTCAGACTAGGCAGGCATTGTATTCTACTTACAACTCAACCTATTACATACCAGAAGTGTAAAGAATTTCTGTCAGGAAATCTATGACTTA
Organism: Odontophorus gujanensis; assembly: GCA_013399175.1. Classification (NCBI taxonomy): domain Eukaryota; kingdom Metazoa; phylum Chordata; class Aves; order Galliformes; family Odontophoridae; genus Odontophorus; species Odontophorus gujanensis. The sequence continues at coordinate 29,349 of VXAB01005256.1, forward strand.
AAGTCCAGGATAGAACACACTGATGCAAACAGATAGTGCCCAAAAGACTTGACTTGTATTGCACTTTCTGCTGGAAGCACAAGTTTTCTATACCAAAGTTCAGGTAGAAAAATCTTCTCCTATGTTGTGGTAAACTCTCTATCCTACCTCAAATAAAAAAATCATGAATACAGAGACACTTTAAACATTTGTAATGGAACTGACTGCTTCTTTCCATTACTTCACATGCATATCACAACAAACCACATCAAAGAGTCTGGTTCTTCTCTTGGTTTTGTGTAAACTCATGCTACTACCTTGCAGGAGCTCTGCATACAGTGCCATTGAGTCATGGGTGTGACAATGCATTTATCCTCTCAAAATTGCAGGGGCAGAATGCTCCCATGGCTAAATTTCCTGATACACAAACGTGTTTTTGTCTTTGCCCATACCCAGGGACTTTTAGTCCCCATCTGCTCCCAGTTTGCCTGTCTGGAAGACGATCACAAAAATACAGTATTTTAGGTTAGCATATACAAATTTTCTCCATAAAGTGCCCTTGAAATAAAAGTCTCTAAAACAGCAAGGTGCTCAACTGAAAAATGATGTGATTTTGTATGTTCAGGCATAAATCAGTAATTTAAATTACAGATAATACTAATCAACTACACAGTTTACATTTAATCTACTGCGGGAAAAAAAAAAAAGGCAAGAACAAGTTGTTCAGGAAAAAAAAGTCAAAAGAATTGGGGAGGCCAGAAATTCCAGTTATTACCTAGTTTCCATTTTCATTTTCTGCAGAACTATATTGTGCATACCTAGGAAGTATTTAATCATCAGTTGTGAATGATGTCACTCAATTTATGTGTCATTTGCCGTATCAGTACAAGAGCATATGCACTGGGAATGTACAACATCTCCCATAGGATCAGATGAAAAGAAAAATCTTCTCTTGTATTATAAGTTTGAATGATGTAAAGCAAGTCATGTTTTTCAAAGATGTCTTCTGTATAATTCAAAGCAAAAGGAAGGGTTCAAATTGAATCTTTGATAGAAGCTGCTTCTTAAAAGAGACCTCCTGTCTGAAAAGATTTGTATTCATGAAGCTTTCAAATGTATTTTTATGTCAGTTAACCTCAGTATTGACACTGTTTTGACTGCTGCATGGAAAAATACAGAACTATTTGCAGTTTTTCAAGCAGATTTTATTGACACATTTGACTGTGCTTGAAGTTTTAAATAGGGAGCAAAATACTGGAGATTTGAAAGCATACTTTTTCCTGGTTGCCTCCACTTTATACACACTGCACACCAACAGCTTTTTGCATGGTAACATAGCTTATTAAAAAAGAGGGATCTACGATGAATATCAGCATGGCTGCAAAAGGTAACTGTGGAATAGTGCAAAGGGGATCTCACATGCTAGACCCAGGTTTACAAAACAGCTTCTTATTCCTGCTACCCTTAGCTGAATTCCTAATGTTGACACACAGAATTAAGCAATACTGAGCAAAGCATGTCTTGTATTTAATACTCAAATTAAATTATATACAACTCTGAAATTGTAGTAGGTAGCTATTTTTGAGGCTAAATTGGGGTGTATAAAATTCTTGATTCTGTTTCCAAAGCCAAGCTTTAAACATGATTATTTTTTCCTAATTTGGCATATTCTATGGAATCAGCTCTTCGAAGTTCTTCTGAATGCTCTGAATGTCTCCAGGGAAAATCAGGACACTTTAAGTTACCAACAACCATTAATAACATGAAAAAATGTGAAGATTTCACATGCACCTGTACCTGCATGAATGCATGGAAACAAAAAAAAAAAAAAACAAACTGAAATGTGTATATATCTGCACATATATATGTATATATACATGTATATACCATACAACATACAAGAAAATACAAAGTTGATTACATGTATAGGTGGTCCACACCACTGTCATCTTGTTTTCCATGGGAAGTCTGCCAAAGTAGGTAGATGACCAACAAAGGTGATATTTTACAGGCAGTAAATACTAGTGCCAGTTAATCTCTTGGTAAACAAAACAAAACAAAACAACACATTATAGAGGGCTTTCAAAATATTTCTCCAATGTTAGACATAAGAATTTTATTTTTTTCTACGAGCTTTAATTATATGGATGGATACACATTTTCTGCAAATTTTTGAGAAAGACTAGCAGAGGTTTGTTTCGTTTTGTTTTATTTAGATTTGCTGTAGGTTGGTAGGTTGGTTGGTTGGTTTTTTGGTTGGTTGTTTTTGTTGGCTTTTTTTTGGTGGTTTTTGGTTTTTAATTCTGTACAGATTCCATGGAATCAATATTCTGGGTGTTTAGCATGCTAAATAATTGGGAAGTAAAAACTGACACCAGGACAAAGGAGGAAGGAAATCCTTACAAGGAAAAGAAAATGTGTGTGTATTTAGCATCATTGGAAAACACTGTTCTCACATTTCACCTAAGAAAGATTTTACAGATGAATATTTACAGCAATACCTGCCACGCATAAAATAATCACTTATGTACATACACATCCACACACAAACCACAATACTGTACAGAACCTGTCCATCTAGGCCAATATCCCATCCCTGACATAAATAATTAATTTAAATTTAAATGTCCAGGGACACTGGGTGTTTTCCATTTGACTTATCTTATTGTAACATTACTATAAAGGATATTGCACAATTTTGCAGTAAGTGGCTATTTGTCTTGCTTTTTGTTCGCTTACTTGCTTAGACAAACTGTAGACTGTTCAGAACAATGATTTAATGTGAGTTGCATAGCAGTATCTAGAAACATCTAGAGGAAGAGTACATTTTCTCTCTCATCTGTCTATTTACTTTGTTTGAAATTCATCACATTTTATAATCTTCTTTCTACTATGTGCATTCTGCACTTATATTCAGAAGGGAATTTAGTAAGCACATTCGCCTCACTCTACTTCAAACATCTGCTACAGAGTAACAAAAGCTTTCCAATCAAGTAAATACAATATTGGAAAGCTAAATGTGATAACTGTTTGCAAATTTCTTCACACTTTAACAGCTTAATCCAGCTGTATGGCGGAATGGTGCACCACAAAGGAGCAAATGCAAGACAAAAGTGATTCTGAATTTTTTTCATTTTGTTCTTATTTTTTTGTTAGCATATGCACAACAAACAAACAAACCCCAAGCCAGCATTTGTTACTACAAGCACAGTTTCTACAATCTCACTACAACATTTTGAGATTCAGTTGTTGGTTTAACCTGGAATGTGGCTGGGTACCACTCAATTCGTTGCTCACTCCCCCTCTTCCCAGTGGGATGGGAGAGAAAATAGAAAAAAAAAGAACCACCAAGTAGAACTATGGGTTGAAGTAAAACTATTTACCATAGTACAGAAAAGGAAAAGGATAATAGTTATGACTATATACATACATATATATGTGTGTGTGTGTGTGTGTGTGTGAACGTATATAACAAGCAGTGTAGAAGCAATCACTCATTACCCCTAACTGATGTCCAGCTCACCACTGAGTAGCAGAAGAGAGAGAGATGAACCCCCACCCTGCTTCAGAACTCCTTCCGTATGACACTATGCAGTATGAAATACCCCTTTGACCAATTTAAGTCAGCTTCTGTTCCCTCCCTCCTCCTAGCACATTTTGCTGGAAGTGGCCTTGGATTTGTACAACACTGCTTAGCAGCAACTGGAAAATCAGTGTGTTATCAACATCGTTTTTCTCCTAGAACTAAAACATAGCATCATACCAGACAATGTAAGAAAACAATTCCATTCCAGATGAAAATAAGTACGTATGAAATGTATGTACTAATGAAAATTTAATAGGATTTAGGTGACTTGCCCTGTCTGAATTTTACAAGCAGAAAATGAAAACTTCTGCTGATATCATGGGTGCATCACAGATTGAGACAGATGGGTGAATTCTCTACTCAAATCATGAAACCAACATACGTGAGCTTCCAACTTAGTGTGGACATGCTGAAAGTTGGCATCATATTCCCAGACCACTTGCCTCTCCAACCACTCTGCTATCAAAGGGTCAATTCACTATAAAAAGAGATCCCATTTTTTCCAGTCTGGGCAACTGAAACATGTTACAAATACTGCTTATTTTTTCAGTAAAGAAAACAACAAACACACACACACACAAACAAAAAAGCTACAACAGGAGATTCTAACAGATTTTCATCCAAATATATTTGCATTAATAGAAAACGTACATTGATTCATTTGATAGGTGAGACATTATTGTAATCATGTTATGAAAATATAATCAAATATTCCTGAGAAAATTGTGAAAACGTCATCATATTTTCAGTTCATACTACTGTGACCTAAGTAAGATATTGTGAAGAGATAGTAAAAATTTATTGTCACTACAATAGAAGATGGTACTCTCATTTTCCAGAGAATTTACCATGTAGCTACCATGTAATAAGTGCAGATGGAACTCAATGGAAAGTGAGCAAACGCTAGCAAAAACAGAGCAAAATAAAGAAATACTGTGAAAATGCATTTTTTTAACAAATGCTCAAATATATTGCAAAATAATATTGTACAAATTATCTTTTTGCTTATTCCTAGAAAAAGTACTTCATAGTTTCAGTGTCTTCTAATTTTTTTCCACTGATTCAGATAATGCTGAGAAGAAAAAATGACAATGAAAGAATAAAAAGTGAATTTGTATAAAACAACAAATCACAACTCCTGGGAAAATGGAAGTCCACTAGCCAGAATTTGACTAATATACTTCACAAATTTTACAAAAGATCAATAACTCTACCTTGGCACTTGTGCTTTGCATTTACTGGTACAATGAAGAGTGAAGATTTTGAACTGTTATTTCAGTTGTACTAAATTCACTGAGAGTTTCTTTAAGTCTCACAAAAACTGTAGAAGCCGAACAAACAGTCAAAAATTTACAGGATTGACAGGACTTTTAGGAGAAATAATTGCAGAGAACAATTTCCTTTATTCCTAGGAATAAAACATATTTGAATTATTTACCTTTGGCCCTTTCCCATGTCAGTTCCCTGTTTTCACTTCCTTTTTTGCAGTCACACTTGAATCATAACTGAATACTGAAAAATTGAGATGCTACATTTATTTTTCTGTTTCTCTCTGAGAGAGAAGATGGGAGGGAAATAAACGAGCTTCTCTGTTTCTAGGATGTTTTAATATAGATTCTATTTGAGTTGCAATGAATTAAAGTTTATATAATCTTTTAAAATATAAGGTATTGCTATGAGAAATATGATGGAATATCTTTAAAATATATATATTTATTTTGCTCAAATTTATCATATTTTGGTTATTATAAAGGAATAAGATCTCCCATAGACAGTGTTTTGTTTTTATGTCTTAATTTCAGGGTAAACTAAGCGGGTAGTTTCTAAGCAGTAAGAAACTAAATATCACATCTGTATGCTGCTCTGTTCTAACACAAGAATGCATGTCTGCCCCGGACACTAAGACTGTCTCAGAATAACAATTATTTATAATAAATAGATATACTTCAGTATTGTATATGCCTTTTAAATTTATTATTTCAGAAGATTGTTCTATTTCTCATTTCCCTGCTGCAGGTAGAGAAAAGACAAGGGGAAATGGTCTTAAACTGGAAGGGACAAGATATGCAGAAGAAATTCTTTAGTGTGAGGGTGGTGAGATACTGTAACTGCTTGTTCAGAGGGACCATGGATGCCCCATCCCTGGAAATGTTCAAGCCCCCTGGATGGGGCTGTGAGCAACCTGGTCTTGAGAGAGCTGTCCCTGCCTATAGCAGGGGGATTGGAACTAGATGATCTTAAAGGTCTCTTCCAACCCAAATCAGTCTATGATCCTATGATTACAAACTTTCTTTATTACCATCAAGACTAGAAACTAACATTAAGAGAGCAAAAGGGGGACAGTGAGATTTTAAGACATATATTTTTTCAGGTAAGTTGGAAAAAACATAGCACTCTAAAATTTTAAGTCATCCATCGTATCCATGAGTTTCAATGGTACTAACTGCTACTGTTGTTCTCTTTGCTTCCCACCCCATCATGCATATATTAATACAAGTAGCATCTTCCAGAATGCTAACTCTGGAGAACAAAGTAGTTAATTGTACTTCACTGTTGTCTTCCACGTTATCCT